>JAJPUD010014784.1:18433-39805 GCA_023553655.1 Myrmecobius fasciatus
GCCTCCTTTCCCCCTCCCCCCTTTTTCTTTTTCAGTATGGTATCCCTTCCACCTCTAATTTCTTTTCCATTATTATCAAAGAAAAATCAAATTATACTGCCATTCTTTAAAGGATACCTATAGTAGAAATATAGTTCTCAAGAGTCTTCCTTTTTACCTTTTTCTGCTTCTCTTGAGTTCTCTATTTGGAGTTCAAAGTTTTTGTTCAGATCTGGTCTTTTTATTAGAAATAGGTGAAATTCTCCTGTATCTTTGAATGACCATCTTCTTCCCTGGAAGATGATGCTCATTCTAGCTGGATAACTTATTCTTGGCTGTAATCCAAGTTCTTTTGCCTTTCGGAATATCTGGTTCCAGGCCCTTCGATCCTTCAATGTGGAAGCTGACAGATCCTGCGTAATTCTAATGACAGTTCCTCGGTATTTGAACTGTTTCTTTCTAGCTGCTTGCAATATCTTTTCCTTGGTGCAATAGTCCTGAAATTTGGCCACGATATTCCTTGGGGTTTTAATTTTGGGGTCTCTTTCTGGAGGTGATTGGTGAATTCTTTCAATGCCAATTTTGCCTTCTGATTCTAAAACATCACGGCAATTCTCTTTCATGATTTCCTGGATGATAGCATCCAGGTTCTTTTTTTCATCGTGGCTTTCAGGGAGTCCGATAATCCTTAAATTGTCTTAAACATTTTCCAATACTATCACATGGATATAATTCAGTCAAAATGATCTCCTTTGCAGCAAAACCCAGCACTTAGATGGCAGGCTCATTGAAAATAACACAGAAAAAAAAGTTTGGAGAAAATGACTAGATATTTTCTCACCTATATTTCTTTAAAGTCTCAGAAATCCCTCAAATAAGTGTTTATTAAGCTGCTTAGATCTTTAGGATACAGACTTTCAAGGCAGCAACTTGTTAAAAATAACATTTTATCATTGGATTATATGTTTCTTGCACAGAGCACATCTAAACTGATATAAATTGTTGAATGTAGGAATCTTGTAAATAGTTTGAGAAAGACAGCAAATGGTATGGAAGGATACTGGGGCTTCTCCTATTTTGTGCTTCTTTCTTTATCACTATAAGTGATCTGCAAATCAGGAAGGACAGAACAAAATTGGTTGCCATTGAATTCAAACCTAAGGTAGTTGAGGAGATAACAAGAAGATCATCTTTGGGTCTAAATGAGTTCTGTATTCTTGCCCTTGAGAAGGAATAGCCCAGATTACTAAAAACTTTTGTGATTCACTGTACATCTATGGGCAAACCTTGAGGAGAGAAAAAAAAAGGAAAGACAGAAAAAGTGATCAAAATTGTTCCATCGACAAAAGTGGGAATAATTTTACAAACTAAAGATCGGGAAGCTTAATACCAGTTCCTGAAAATTTCCTACAATTAAAAGGATTGATTAGAAACATTTAGAAAGGGAAGCAATGATCACTAGGGGACAGCATGAGATTGTTTTTAAGAATACCTCAAACCAGACAAACTTTTTTTCATCTTTGGAAGAAATTATCAGAATGATAGATCAGAGTAGTTCCAAATGCTTTCAAAAAGATGCATGACACAGTATCTCAGAAAAGTCCTATGGTCAAAGTGAAGAGATTTGGGCTGCGTAATACTGGATGTATGCAGACTAGTGGATGCATTGCTTAAAGCAGAAATTCTTAAACGTTTCTCCACTTATGGCCCTTTTTCCCCTAAGAAATTTTTATGTGACCTCAGGCATGTAGGCATGTGAAATATGCCTATAAATCAAATATTTATTGATAATAAGTAATAATTTCTTAGCCCTCCCCTTCAGTTACAAGGCAGCAAACCACAATTTAAAAAGCTGGAGCATAAAGCATGGTAGGAGGCATGGGAAATGATTGGATTAAACACTAAAGTTTCTTCCATGTGTATGACGTCATGGTTCCTTCACTTCTATTTTTGGTCACTTTACCTACAATTTCAAAGCCCAGAATAATATTTCATCAGGATTGTCTGAAAAGGTACTGCTTGGTATTGTCTTAGAGGATGGGGTGAGTGTGAGAGGATGTTCATTTCTCCAAATGAAGAATAAGGAAAATGAGAGGAAGAATGAGGTAAAAAATCTGTTCCACACTTTGAATTGTGAGAACTCTTACTGAAAGATAAAGCTAGTCACTGAATTTGTACTAAT
Organism: Myrmecobius fasciatus; assembly: GCA_023553655.1. Lineage (NCBI taxonomy): Eukaryota > Metazoa > Chordata > Mammalia > Dasyuromorphia > Myrmecobiidae > Myrmecobius > Myrmecobius fasciatus. Next base: position 20,595 of record JAJPUD010014784.1, read on the forward strand.
TGGTTACTTGCTCATCTATTGTAGCAATTGAATGCACTGGGATAACTCCATGGAGTAGTAGATGGAGTACCAGCATAGAAGTTGATAAGAATAGATTTATCCAAATTTACCTTCAGGCATTTAGCAGCCCTGTGGTTCAGGACATATCATTTAAATGTATTTTAATTCATTTTCCTCATTTGCAAAATGAGATTAATAATAGCACCTCCTTCCCAAAGCTATTAAAATAAAACTACTTAATATGGTGTCTGGCATAAAGTAAGCGCTATATAAATATTAGCTGCAGTTTTTGTTGTTTTATCAAACTTTTTGACAGTGTTCTGTTTCATTTTATTGTTACATTTAGAAGACTTATGAAATACTAGTGGAGGCTTATGAAAAATGGTTGGCTTTAAGTGTTGGGAAGATTTAGATTCAAGGTCAGTCTCTAGCACATACTAGGTTATTTGACCTTGGGCCAGTGATAATCTCTCAGCTTCCTTGGCACTTCTATAAGGCTAAAGAAATAGGTGACTATCTGTATTTGTTTATGACATTTCCATGGTGGCACCTCCCAATGTCCATGAAATCACACCATTTCTCCTATTGAGCTCTGTTGTCAACAGGTTTGCTACATGAATGGTGGGTAGTATCACCCATAAAATAGACATTGCCTTTTAGCTTCTCTTGATTTAGGATTGAAAGGGAGTCCAATCTTTCCCAACTACTTCTTTTTTCTTAGTCCCTTTCTCTTAACCTTCTACTCTACCCCTGACTTAGGCCTGGATTTAGTTTTTTTAAATTGTCTAATAAAAATAAATGGAAGAAAGTTCAAGGGTGGGAGAAAACTTGGTAGACAAGTGCAAAAAATTTCTTGAGACTCCTTGATCCTGAGCACTCTCTTACTTGCAGAACTTTGTTTTTTTTTTCTTTTTCTTAAATATGTTTTTGAATGACTTTAGAAAGGCCTGTAGAAACTTACATGAACTGATGCTGAGTGAAGTGAGTAGAACCAGGAGAACATTATATACAGCAACAGCAAGATTATACAATGATCAATCTGACTGATGGGGCTTTTTCTTTTTATTTATTTATTTATTTTTTATTTTATTTGCATAACATATGTGTGGGTAATTCTTCAACAATAACCCTTACATAGCTTTCTGTTACAATTTTTTCCCCCCAACTCCCCACCCCTCCCCTAGATGACAGGATATCCACTACATGTTAATTACGTTAAAATATTGGCAAATCGAATATATGTATACATATTTCCAAACTTATCATTATTGTGCAAGAAAAATCTTATCTACACAAAAGATATATCAGATAAAGGAAACACAATGTAAGCAAACATCAATCAAGGAGTATGAGAATGTTATGTTGTGGTCCACATTTCACATCCCTCTCTCTGGGTGTATATGGCTTTCTTCAGTGAACAATTGGAGGTGGTTTGAAACATTTCATTGTTGAAGAGAGCCATGTCTGATGGGGCTTTTTCAATAGCAAGGTGATTCAGGCCAATTCCAAGGGTCCTATGATGAAGAGTGTCATCTATACCCAGAGAGTGGAGTGTGGGGATGGAATGCGGATCACAACATAGTATTTTCACCTTTTTTTGTTTGTTTAATTACATTTTGTTTTTTTTTCTCATTTTTTTCCCTTTTTGATCTGATTTATCTTGTGCACCATGATAATTGTGCAAATATGTATAGAAGAATTGCACAAGTTTAATATATTGGATTACTTGCTGTCTAGGGAAGAGGATGGGGAAAGCAGAAAGGAAAATTTTGGAATACAGGGTTTTCCAAGAGTGAATGTTGAGAATTATCTATGCATATATTTTGAAAATAAAGAACTTTAGAAAAAAATAAAGCTGCTTTCTCTTTGTGTAGTCATTGCTTAAGTTAAATAATTCATATTTACATGGCTTATCCCTCCTTTGTTATTGTATGCTTTTTTTTTTTGCTTTTTGCTGAGGCAATTGGGGTTAAGTGACTTGCCCAAGGTCACATAGCTAGGGAATGTTAAGTGTCTGAGGCCAGATTTGAACTCAGGTCCTCCTGACTTCAGGGCTGGTGCTCTATCCACTGTGCCACGTAGCTGCCCCGAACCATGAGTTTTCGACCAAGATTTAAACCCCTATTTTTTTTAAATCTGTATTTTTCAGCAAACTATTCACAATGCTTATAAATAAAGATGAATATAATGAAAGCAGTTAGAATTAACCCATTAAAATGTAGTATGAGCTGACTTAAAATTGCAAATAAATTAGAAGTAACAAATAGATTTAAGGACAGAAAAAAATTGTGGAGAAGTCAGAGATAGTGGAGTTAAAGCATTTTATTAAAATTCTCATTTCTTAAAGAGAAATATTTCATTCAGCACCAATCAATTTCATCCAGGTCTCGTCAGGCTCCCAGAAGGTAGAAGCAGAGGTCAAAAGGAGTAGAGCTGCCTCAGAAGTGGCTAGTCAGTTTCTAGCTTCCTGTTCTAATTTCCATTATTCTCCCCTCTTGATTCCATTCAAGTCATAAACTTAAACAGTGCCGGACAATGTTGATGCATGAATGCAACCTAATGCCATGTCCATCAATGTGTATTGAACAAAGGAGGCATATTTTTTCATTGTCTGGATGTGGGTGAAAAAGTGGATATAATACTGAGCCGACTATTAGAAAGCCATATATTCTAATCTGATTTCAGACATTGACAGAATTTGTGGTCCTGATAAAGTCACTAAGCATGTTTCTTTCCTCTTTCCTCCCAAATTCAAAGTAAAAACAGTCTGGAAAAAATGATTCATTCTATATATAGCTTGTTCATACAAACTTTTTGCATGCTTCTTACCCATTAGACTGTGAGCTCCTTGTCAGAAAGGACTGTTTTTGTTTGTTTGTTTGTTTGTTTGTTTGTTTGTTTTTGTTTTTTACTTTTTCTTAGTTTTTTAAACAATTAACAATGCTTCACACACATTAGGTGCTTAATACATGTTTAATAACTGACTGACTGATAACAATATAGGAGATATATTTCATCCTTCTAATCCTTCTAATGACAAAAAGAAATATTGCTGAATTTCCTAGAAACTCATTGAATAAGTTCCTGAAGACAGGAGCTTAATTAATGCTAGTTTCTCCTCCCTCTTCCAGACGCTTTCTGTTTACAGACATGTCTCCAAAAGTCTGTTGCACATTTTCCCCACACTAGGAAGAAATGAAGCATAGCAGAAAAATTATTGACCCTGAAGTAAAGGGATTATTCCTTTCATCTTGAATATTTTAGTTATGTGCCCTAGAACAAGTTTATGATCTCTCAGTATGACTAGGTATTATGGCCCAGTATAAAGTTTATTGGTTTGGAGTTGAAGCTCATGATTTTAAATGCTAGTTCTCCCAGTTATTAGCTGTGTGACTCTAGAGAAGTCTCTAACCCTATCTGTTTCCTTTAGATTCTTACCTTTATAATGCAGTAATTGGAATACAGAATTTCAAAGCTTCTTTTGAACTTTAAATCTGCAGCCCCACAATCTTAATTTACTAATTTGCATTTGTGGAGAGATTTCCATAATAATAATTGACTATGCCAATAGTCAGCTTCCATATAGTCAAGAGACCAAAGATCTAGGGGAGTGAGGAGGGAGGATACTATGACAGTTAATAGCATTAACTACCTTTTCTTTTTGTTGGTGGAGGATTTGCCATTTAATGAGTCTTTTTGTTATTATTGATTCATTTCAGTGATATTTGACTGTGAGGATATTTGTGTTTTGTTTTGTTTTGTTTTGTTTTGTTTTTGGCAAAGAGACTGGAGGTTTACCATTTCCTTCTCCAGCTCATTTTCCAGATGAGGAAACTGAGGCAAACAGAGTTAAATAACTTAACCAGAATCAAAAACTGCTAAGTGTTTAAGACTATATTTGAATTCAGATTTTGGGGGTTGAACTCAATCTATGGTCCCACTTAGCTATCTCCTTAATGTGTTTCTGGAAGATATTATATCCTCAATAAAACTATGTTCGATATTTGAAGATACAAAATTTTGAAAGTAATTCAATTTACAAAATTAAAAAGAAAATAAAATTTCAAGAATCATGATAAAGATTAGAAAATTAATGTGAAACTGATTGATGATATATAAATGTTATATACCATTAAGAGATACAAATTCCTTCTCTCAGTACAAATCTCTCTCATTCAGGTTGACTCCTTTATAAAATACAACCTTATATTTTTTTTTCTGGAGCAATGGGAGGTCAGGTGACGTTTGTAGGGGGTCACATAGCTACAATCCTCAGAGGAAGATTTTGAGCTCAGAGCTTACAAGTTCCAAGGTCAGACCATTTGGAAATCCTGGACATTTTGTTTATACATGAATATAATATGAGGTCAGATGCTGTGGTATACTTTAATAATGGATGGCATATTCTTCAGTATAAATTGAAGGAATTTTCCTTCTTAGGAGAGACAATTTTATATTCTCACATTTGCATGGGAAACTTTTTCATTAGGATAGCAATTCTTCTTCATGGGGGACAATGTAGAGTTACTTTGGAAGAAGAGACAACAGCAAACAAAAAAAAAAAACAAATATTAATCAAGTGGAAAATGAGAATGGCTTAACTTTTCCATCAGTTTCCACGGAGATAATTTTCTTTTGATATAGTTGCCAGTAAAATAGGGACAGAAGGTACACTACCAAATTCCTTTTATGATACAGATATGGTGCTGATAGCTAAACCAGGTAGGGTGAAAACAGAGAAAGAAAACTATAGACCCATTTCCCTAATGAATATTGGTGCAAAAATTTTAAATAAGATTTTAGCAACTAGATTACAGAAAGTTATCTCCAGGATAATACATCTTGACCAAGTAGGATTTATACCAGGAATGCAGGGCTGGTTCAATACCAGGAAAACTATCAGCATAATCAATTATATCAATAACCAAACTAAAAAAATATGATTATCTCCATAGATGCATTCCTATTAAAAACACTAGAGAGTATAGGAATAAATGGGCTTTTCCTTAAAATGATTAGTAGCATCTACTTAAAACCATCAGCAAGCATCATATGTAATGGAGACAAACTAGAACCATTCCCAATAAGATCAGGAGTGAAACAAGGCTGCCCACTGTCACCATTACTATTTAATATTGTATTAGAAATGTTAGCTTTAGCAATAAGAGAAGAAAAAGAGATAAAAGGAATTAGAGTAGGTAATGAAGAAACCAAATTATCACTCTTTGCAGATGACATGATGGTATACTCAGAGGACCCTAGAGACTCAACTAAAAAACTACTAGAAACAATTCACAACTTTAGTAAAGTTGCAGGATTCAAAATAAATCTACATAAATCATCAGCATTTTTATATATTACCAACAAAGTTCAGCAGCAAGAGATAGAAAAAGATTCAGAATAACAGATTATAGCATAAAATATTTGGGAATCTATCTGCCAAGAAAATGTCAGAAACTATACGAACTAAACTACAAAACACTTTCCACACAAATAAAATCAGACCTAGTCAATTCAAAAAACATTAAGTGCTCATGGGTATGCTGAGCGAATATAATAAAAATGACAATACTACCCAAACTAATTTACTTATTTAGTGCCATACCAATCAAACTCCCAAGAAATTATTTTACAGATCTAGAAAAAATAGTAGCAAAGTTCATTTGGAAGAACAAAATGTCAAGGATTTCAAGGGGATTCATGAAAAAAAAGACAGATGAAGGTGGCCTTGCTGTACCAGATCTAAAACTATAGTATAAAGCAGCAGTCATCAAAACCATTTGGTACTGGCTGAGAAATAGAGCAGTCGATCAGTGGCATAGAATAGGATATCAGGACAAGCTAGGTAATAATGTTAGCAATTTAGTGTTCGATAAACCCAAAGACTCCAGCTTTTGGGATAAGTACTCACCATTCAGCAAAAACTGCTGGGATAATTGGAAACTAGTGTGGAAGAAATTAAGGCTGGACCCACACCTAACACCACACACCAAGATAAGATCTAAATGGGTTCATGATCTAGATATAAATAGTGATGTTATAACCAAATTAGAGGAACATGGGATAGTTTACATCTCAGACCTTTGGAGATGGAATAAATTTATGTCCAGGGAAGATGTGGAACTCTTAATTGAACACCAGATAGATACTTTTGATTATATTAAGTTAAAAAGTTTCTGTGCTAACAAAACTAATGCAGACAAGATTAGGAGGGAAGCATCAAATTGGGAAATCATCTTTACATTTAGGGGTTCTGATAAAGGTCTCATCTCTAAGTATATAGAGAATTGTCTCACATTTGTAAAAATTCAAGCCATTCTCCAATTGATAAATAGTCAAAGGATATGAACAGACAATTTTCAGATGATGAAATTAAAACTATTTATAATCATATGAAAAGGTGCTCCAAATAACTATTGATCAGAGAAATGCAAATTAAGACAACTCTAAGGTACCACTACACACCTGTCAGATTGGCTAAAATGATAGGAAAAGATAACGATAAATGCTGGAGGGGATGTGGGAAGACTGGGACACTGATGCATTGTTGATGGAGCTGTGAACGGATCCAACCATTCTGGAGAGCAATTTGGAGCTATGCTCAAAAAGTTATTAAACTGTGCATACCCTTTGACCCAGCAGTGTTTCTATTGGGCTTATATCCCAAATAAATCATAAAAGAAGGAAAGGGCCCCACATGTGCAAGAATGTTTGTGGCAGCTCTTTTTGTGGTGGCTAAAAATTGGAAACAGAGTAGATGCCCATCATTTGGAGAGTGGCTGAATAAATTTTGGTATATTCATGTTATGGAATATTATTGCTCTGTAAGAAATGACCAACAGGATGATTTCAGAGAGGCCTGGAGAGACTTGCATGAACTGATGCTGAGTGAGATGGGCAGAACCAGGAGATCATTGTACACGGCAACAACAGTACTATATGAGGATCAATTCTAATGGACATGACTCTCTTCAACAATGAAATGCTTCAAATCAATTACAATTGTTCAGTGAAGAAGGCCATATACACCCAGTGAGAGGGATGTGAAATGTGGACCACAACATAACATTTTCATGCTCTCTATTGATGTGTGCTTGCATTGTATTTCCTTTATCGGATTATTCTCTGTTATAGATATGATTTCTCCTGAACAAAAAAATTATGTATGACAATAACTATACATATATTCGATTTAAGTATTCTAACATAATTATCATGTAGTGGATATCCTGCTATCTAGGGGAGGGGTGGGGAGTAGGGGGGGAAAATTTGTAACAGAAAGCTTTGTAAGGGTTAATGTTTAGGAATTACCCATACATATGTTTTGCAAATAAAAAGTATTAATAATAATAAAAAATATAGTTGCCAGTGAGGTATTTTTTTATCCACTATCTTGGCCACAGGATAAAGGGCAATGTTTCTTTTTTTTTAATTAATTTGAAATAATCAAACTCAATATCATGTTCTTCCAAATTAAAGATAAGGTTAGAAAAAAAATGGAATCTTCCTGGACTCATCTTGACCTTGGTTATTGAAAACTAAACATGTTAAAAGGACTATTCCCTCTTCTTGCTACCTTTAAAATGTGGCCCAACAATCTTCCAAGTTCTGGTAGCATACTCAAGTTATTCAGATGAGAATAGAATGTTCTGTTTTTCAGTGCAAAAGGAAAAAGAAAGGGAGAAGGTAGTTATGTCTTCAGGGCAATAGCTTTTCCATCTTAAATTTGAAGTAACATTTTTTTTTGCCTAATTAAATATTATTAATTTTTCACAAAATATGGCTGTTATAGAATGAAATAACATTTTTTCAATGATTGGGAAATATATATATATATATATATATATTTTATATTTTAAAAAAATCAAAAGCATAATTTAGCATCTGTGCTTGATGTCCATTGCTAAGTTGGTGAGTTCTGATCAAAGAAGAAAAACACAAACAGAGCATCCTTTTCCACAGACAACAATCAGGATGTCTCATCACTAGAGGGCAGCCAGCATCTGTTATAGACCCAAAGAAGATAGCAAGGTAATCGGGTCTGGCTGCAGATGTGGGTGTCGGTGTCACCTAAAATCATGGGGCTGGGTCTTACTTGATCTTATTTTAAAGCTAAGATATGTTCATTACCTTGAACAGACCTAAGAAGATGTTCATTCAAAGTATAAACACAGACTTTATCTGTGCAAAAATAAAACGAGAAAATGCATTATGATTCTCATGGAAAAAGTTGATGTTTGATGGCAAGAGATCTGTATTTTCATTTGTATTCATGCACCTTCTAACAATATTTTTCTTCTATCTAAGAAGTCTGTATTTGTTATGGATTAGAGCTTGAGCTTAAAAAAACAAAAACAAAAAAAAAAAGAAAAAGAAAAAATATTCTCTCCCCCAGATTGGGATTGGGAAATTTGATCTATTAGTTTTAGAAGATCAGATTCTACCATAAGCTTACCATAATGCACAATCATTTTGTTTAGAAGAAAATACACTTAGAATTCAAATAATATATATCAGAGTTAGATGAAACTTCAGAAAGCATGCAATGGAGTCCTCTTAGAGAGACATATAAATAGAAGGATGACTTTGAAGTTAACATTTAATAGTTTGATTCCCTCAAAAGATGTTTCCTGTTTTATCATAGGGAAATCCTGTAGATTAGCTTCTCAAAACTTCAGTTGTCTTATCTATACATTGGAAAAAACCAAATTTGCATCACAGGCTTATGAGGGGAGTGTTTTGTAAATATTTCTAATGTATTAGATATGTTTGTGGTGGTGTGTGGATAGAGTTTTGAATCTGAAATCAGAAGACCTATATTTGAAATGATCCTCAGGTACTTACCAGTTGTCTTACTTTAGCCAAGTTACTTGAACTCCAGCTGCCTCAAGTTATGTTATCTGCAAAATAAGGATAATTGAGCCTCTATTTCCCAGGGTTTTGAGAATAAAATAAGATAATAATCTATGAATTACTTTGCAAATATATATATATATGTAAATCTATAAAGTTATATATTAATGCTAGCTATTATGATTGTATCTATCTAGCCTTTCTTATACTACTTCCTAAGGGCAGGCTTTGTGTTCATGTTATATGGGAAAAAAGACCTAGAATGTGCTTGCCTGAAAAGAGAAAAATTGGCAGGATAAGCATTGAGATGAGGAAAATTGCCTTCCTTAAGTTTTTTAAGGCTATCATGTTGAAGAGGAATCAGACTAATTCTGTTTTGACCTAAGAGTCAAAAACTGGAACAATGAGAAAAACTTTGAAGAAACAAATTTAGGTTTCATGTCAGGAATTGACTAACCTTAGCAGACATTTATTAAGCCAGATGCTAGATCTTAGGAATGCTTAGTCAACAGCAAACCATATCCTGACTTCAAGGAATTAACATTTTCTCAGAATGATGATCTATCAGAAGTACTTGGAAAAATAGTGAACTACTTAACAAACAAATTTGCTAACATTTAATACAGCTGTGCAAAGTAGAATGAGATCCCTTAAAAATTGATGTTTTCCTCTCTCCTTAGAGTTCTTCCAAACGAGGCTAAAACACTTTTTGTCAGATGTGCTGTAACAAGGATTCTTTTAACGTATGTGTTGGACAAAACGGCTGATGAATTTCCCACACTTTCTCAAATTCTCTCATTCTTCAGTCTGTTCCATTCTGGGAAAGTTCTAATTTGTTAATTTTTCCCCTTTATTTGGGTCCTACACCTTCCCCTTTGCCACTTACTCACATGTCCCCCACTTTATTCTCTTGAGTCAAACAAAATATAGCTATTTGCTCTTTTGAACAATGATTGAAAGCTTAAAACAAGCGCACACACACACTGAGAATGTAAACTCACAAAATTTTAGAATAAATCTTAAAAAAATTCCTTTGGTATTTTCCATTAGAAAATACTATTTACTCTTCACTTGGAGAACTACAGTGAGGGAAAAAATATCACTTCCACATTTTGATAATTCCTTTTATGTTTTCTCCCTGAATTATCTGAACATAATGGATTTCCACTTGTCAAGTAAGTATCCATATAATGCAATCCATTCATTTTCATCATTGTGGTCTTTGTTTTAAAAAATGCTAATTACCATACATTCATAATGTATGATTCTTATCTTATATACTCCCAAAATCACCATACACAAAAAATTCTTCCCAGTACTTGCAGGGATCTTTCTTACTTTCTCCTGATGACCACAGTAGAACAATAAAGGCAAGAAAAGTTCTTTCATCTCTAACTCTTGTTATATGACCAAAATAGTTTCTTAATCAATTTTAAATTTGTGAAATAAAATAAAAATTTCCATAACACAGTGTAACAAAAATATGATTGCCCCTGAAACTTCAGAGTATTATATGCAACATAGTAGGTATTATATAAATTTCCTTCCCCTCTTTTCCCTCTCTCTTGTTCTAAAATGGCTACCATTAGACAGAAATATGCACATACACACATATACACACAGAATCATTCTATACATACTTCAGTGCATTCATTTGATGCAGATAGTGTCTTCTTTTATATGTCCTATGTAATTAATTTGGGTATTCTTAAAAGTCAAAATGAGTCATTCAGCACTATTCTTAAAACATTGTTGTTTCTGTATACAGTGTTCTCTTGCTTCTGCTCATTTCAGTCTCCATAATTTTGTACAAATCTATCTATGTTTTCTATCACTGAACTTATTTTTCTTATAGCACAGCAGTATTTTATCACAACCATGAACTACAATTTGTTCAGTCATTCCATAGCTGATGGGCATTCCTACAATGTTCAGGTTTTTTGCCATTACAAAGAGAACAATGAAAAATATTTTATAACACATAGATTATTTAACTTTTCCACTAATCTTTGGAAATAGATCTAATAGCTGCATTGTTGGATTAAAGAGGATAGTTTTTTTTGGATCAGAACATTTCTTTACTAAAATTTTGATGAAGTCAGGAATAAATGAGATTAAAAAAACCTTAGACATGTCATATTTGTATAAATCTGGACAAACTATTTAAACTTTCTCAGCCTCAGTTTTTCTCATGTTTAAACAGGGAATACTATTAGTACTTATGACATGATATTGTTGCAAAAATTAGTTATATAAAGCATGTCCAGTATCTATAAAAATTAAAGTACTATATAAATAGGAGGCAATTTTATAGTTTATTGATACTTTTTTTTTTTTTTTTTGGCCTGGGCAATTGACGTTAAGTGACTTGCCCAGGGTTACACAACTAAGAAATGTTAAGTGTCTGAGACCAGATTTGAACTCAGGTCCTCCTCACTTCAGGGGTGGTACTTATCCACTGTGCCACCTAGCTGCCCCCATTGATAACTATTCTAAATTAAAAGGGTCTTTGCTGACACCCTTTACTCTTCTTGTCCTCTGTAATTTCATATTTGTAAGGTATAATTGTAACTACCTATAACTACCATGTATCTACTGACTGACACTTGGAAGATTCTAAATTACAATTGAGTGAAAAATATAAAATTTCATGTCAGGCAAATGCCCAGAGGCAGGCAGAGTAGACATGAATTTAATTTTTTTGTTTTTGGCAAGACATTTGGTGTTATGTGATTTGCCCAGGGTCACAAAGCTAGTAAGCATCAAGTGTCTGAAGTTGGATTTGAATTCAAGGCCTCCTGATTCCAGAGCCGATGCTCCATCCATTGGATCACCGGGCTGCCCTACAGCTCTCAATAAAAGTAAAGAAGACCTGAGTTTAAATTTAACTTTTATATTTTATAGCTAAGTGACCTGGAATCATTTAACCTCTTTCTTTGTCATAGTATAGTAATCTTTAAAATAAGGATAATAATAGAAACCACTTCCCAGGAATGTTGTGAGGATTGAATGAGATGATATTCTAAAGAACTTAATAAAATGCTGGCCAAATATTAGTCAATGAATAAATGCCTATTTTCTGCATAGAATATTATTTAACTTTACATAGTCTTTGTTTTAGGAAATACCCTGTGATTGTTGCTGTTTTTGTGAGGCAACTGGGATTTAAATGACTTGACCAGAGATATGCAGCTAATAAATGCCAAATATCTGAAGTCTGATTTGAATTCAGATTCTCTTGACTTCAGGGCCTGTGTTTTTTCCACTGTGCCATTTCGGTGCCCCAGTAGCTTGTGATTTTGAAGAGAACTTTGGGGCTTTCCAAAGGCAATTCAATACACTATCTTCCTCCAGTTAAACTTTGCCCTTGACTTTGGTGTCTAATTTTAATGACTGTCTAAGGCAAATACTTTTTCTTCTGTCCTTTCTTCTTTTTAAATTTATTTTTCTCTTTCTTTTTCTTTCTTTCTCTTCTTTCCTCCCCTCTTCCTCCTTCTGTCCCTCCCTTCCTCCCTCCTTTTCTTTCTTTCTTTCTTCCTTCCTTCCTCCCTCCCTCCTTTTCTCTCTTTCTTCCTTCCTTTCTTTCTTTTCTCCCCTCCTTCCTTCCTTCTTTCCTACCTCCTTCCCCTTCCTTCCTCTCTTTCTCTTCCCTCCCTCCTTCTCTCTCTCTTTCTCTCTCTCATACACTCATACATTTGCTATCCTCTATATATCTATAACTTTGTCTTTGTCAATGTATGATTTCATAGTCATCTTTATTCATACCCCTTCATGTCCATATATAGCTATTCTTATATTATAATCATTCATATATATCATATATAATCTGCCTTATATTTGTGCATATGTCTCTATATTTCTACCTGTCTATTTATCTATTACAGCAGAAAGGTTCATAGAATATTCACTCAATAACATGTAATTTGCAGATGTGACATTATCCTTGCTACTGTAAAATGCTTAACCTCCTAAACTAAAAGGCCATGCTCATGAAGCCATAAATAAGTTGGCTTAGTTCTGTCCATAATAGAAGATATCTCCTTGACCTACCAAACCATCTTATATGGCATTGCTCACAAGGGTCTGAATGTGAGAACATAAATGTACATGAACACGCACTCACTGCTTCCATAGAAATAACTTGAACCTTATAACTGCTTGCCTATTAGAATCTTCTTCACATATAAGCAGAATATTCCATGGACTCACTTTTTTCATTGTTTTTTGCCTAACACTGCAAAAGTAAAGCTCATGAAAAAGCTTATTTCCTGTTTCCATTCTCCAAATAGAAAATGCTACAGTGCATTCATGATGCAGACCCATTCATTCAAGAGACAACAAAAATACTGCTTTAGTAGTGACCTATCCATATACTTTTATAGCTTTTCACTGCTGACAATTTTGCAGTTTACAGCCATTTTGCAAGGTGTATAAGAGGTATAAATGATAGGTATAAAAAGTTGTGAAATGCTATTTATTTTGCCAAGCCACCAACTTGGGCCAAGTATATTTTGTCCAGTATACACACAAATTGCATAACTATAATTTGTTTAGACATTATCATTTTAAAATGAGATGATGATATCCTTTAAATATTTTAAATGATTAAAAGATAATGGGAAATGCAGAATGTTACACTTAAAATGATCATTTTATTAAAAGTCTGATAGGCAGAATGCTAAATTCAACTTGTCCATTATGGAGCTTTGTGAGGCTAGACAAGGAAATTGGCCTGTCTAAAAGTCAATTTCCTCATCTATGCAAGAAAGAGATTTGGCTACAAGTTTCTAAGATCTTTCAAAGATTTGAAGTTCTATGAATCTATTGAATATAATTAACTCAATAATGTCCTTATCCTGAGAAAGAAAAAAGGAAAGACTTTTGGATGGATGGGAGGAAGGAAGTGTGGAATGAACAAATAAAGGAAAGAAGGAAGGAAAACAAAAGAGGAAGGAATAAGAAAGGAAGGAAAAAAAGAAAGAGGAAAGAAAGAAAAAAGAATTAATTGTTTGCTGTATGTTAAGTACTGCATACTTTGCTGCTTTGCAAAGATTATCTCATTTAATGATCACAACAATTCTGTTGATATTATTATCTTCTTTCAATAATTGAGAAAACTGAGGAAGACAAGTTAAGTAATATGCCTAGGGTGATAAAGCTAGTAAATGTCTGAAATCATATTTGTACCCAGGTTTTCCTGATTCTAAGCCCAATGCTCTATTTGCTGGACCCTTGGATAAAAAAAATAATAGCTTATATTTGCCTTATTGTTTTAAAAAAGTACAATTATTTGTGACTAAAGCATACCAATCCTATCCTGGCAATTTTCTGGGCAAGAATAGTACAGTGGTTTGCAATTTACTTCTCTAATAAGACAAATAAAGTTAAGTTACTTGAGCAGAGTCACACAGCTAGTGATTATCTGAGACTAGACTTCAACTTAAATCTTCCTAATTATAGATGAAATGCTCTATCCACTGAGTCACCTAGCTACATACTTACACAGAACTTCAATTTAAAAAATTCCCGTAACAAAATATAATAAAAGTCCATGAGGTGAATTGAGCAAGTCAGGTTGAACCAGAGGTACATTTATTCTGTTTGCAGAGCAAGTGACCCCTATGCGGCCTAAGTGGGGAGAACTAAAGAGAAGCTAAAGTCAGGAAGTCCTAAGGTCAAATTCTGCCTCAGAAACTTATTGGTTGTGTGATACTGGACAACTCACCTATGGGTTTTCACATCTGGAAAATGAAGATGATTCTACTCCAAAGGTTTTTGTAAGGATCAAATAAAATATTTGCAAAGTACTTTACAAGCCATAAAGTGTTCTGTAAATGCAAGTGTTTCTTAACTTTTAAGGGAGCAATATAGGCTTGATCTCTCAGTTTCCTAACAAATGACCCACTTGTAAATGTAATGTACTATTTCAGAAAAAAAAAAATTGGATTCTTCCTTATTGAAAATCTCCAAGCAGGTGCTTAATTTGTTCTTGCTAAGTACTCAGTAATAAGAATTCATTTTCAGTTTGTTTTGTTTTGTTGTTTATTTTTTTTGAACTTGTAACAACTAACTGACCTAGTGTTCAGAGGGATAAACTTTGAGTCAGGACAAGCTGAATTCACATCCTACTTACAGCACTAGCTGCATTAACTAAGGTGAGTGCTTAACCTTTATCTTAGATCCATTTTTCTCATCTGCAAAATCAGCAAAATAATAAGTACCTACCCATTTGGGTGTTTATGAGGCTCAAACATAAATAATAGAGATAAATGTGATTGATAATAGATGTAAACTTCTTGGCAAACTTCAGAGCACTATCTATTAGATATGATTAAGGCTAATGATGTGCCTTTTAACTCAAAGATTTTGTGATTCTAAATATTTTCATTACAAAATAAGGAAATTGAAATAAGTTTATTTAGTGAGTGTATCCATATGTTGTATATACTGTACTTGGAACTTGCACCTAAGTCTTCTCATTTCTAGTCCAAATTCTCCATGATAATACACTTTCAAAGTAGCATATGTATCCTTGAAGTTAACTGAACATTACTAACTATTATGAATTTTGAGATGCAATTTATAGATGACTTTTTCCCAGATGATATAAATAGATAGATAGACATAAATAAATAAATGAAGAAAGAAAGATAGATAGATAGATAGATGGTAGACAAATAGGTAAATGATAGAGATATAGAGAAAGACAGAGAGATAGAGATAAAGTGATAAAGACAGAAATAGATAATAGATATAGAAACAGATATATGATGGACAAGTAGAGATAAAAAAGAAAGATAGATGGATGATAGAGATAGAAATAAATAGGTACAAAGAGATAGATGGTAGAGATAAAAATAGAGAATGAGATAGATAAAAATAAACATAGATGATAGAGATGGAAATAAAGAGAGATAGATTATGCCGATATAAATAGAGATATAGAATAGAGATAGAGACAGAAAGCTAAAGAGAGACACATAGATAGATAAATAATACAGATAAATAAAAAAACACAGAGATAGACAGAAATAGAGATTGAGAGATAGAGAAATAGATGATAGATGATAGAGATAGAGACAAAGATATAGAGAGAAGTAGATATATAGATTGATAGATAATATACACATATATGTGTTTATGTATGTATATAGTCTGTTTTTATTATTGGGTGTATATTCTACTAGAACCAGAGAGGGGACTTGATTCTCTGACCTGTTCAGACATCCTTCCCCTCCCTCCCACTGTCATACTGGAATTATTGTCTTTGTAAAAGAATCATATCCATCCCATACTGTTGGTACAGGTGAGCAAATCATTTAACCTTTGAGTTTATCAATAATAAAACCCATGACATTTCATTTATTTTTCCTTTGTGTGGGTTAGATACAAAAAACACTGCTCGAAGTAAACAAACGTATCTGTATGTCCAGATGCTTAGTGACATTTCTTCCCTAAGATCCTGTGCTAGAGAAACATTTTGCAAAGGGAAGATGCACCTAGCAATTTATAGCATCATCCCAGGCCTTTTCTGGAGCAGCCTTTAATACCATTGTCGAGTCTCAAGGAGTCCTACAAACAAGTAAAAAACTTGCCATATTAAGCCACTCTAGTCATCAGATGACACCAGATAGAAATGAAGGTGATTTTTATTATACATAAAAATATTCACAGAAAGGAGAGCTGATGATAAGCAAGTCACTGTGTAATATTTTATATTTTAGAATTGTTTATTTCTTAAATTTCTAGGAAGGGCTAGAAGGGATAGACATTTAACTTTTATTTTATCCTTTGATCATGTTATTATAATCAATATTATATTATTATCTAACATCCAAAATGATTAAATTATGAAAACATGAGGTTTCTTTCTAAAGTTGTTTTCTTCCACTACCCCTATTGTTCACTATTTACTAAGGACATGAGATCAATGGGACAATTGATCTAACAACCCACCATTGGTGGTCCATCTCCTTGACATAAGACACTGATTCTATAATGACTTTTCAAATTTCCTCCTCTTGCTTCGTGATTCTAGTGCACTGCTAGTCACTTTCAGATTTTGCCCAAATGGGAAAGCATATGTTATTATCCACTGACTTCTGTCACCCTCCTAAATCTCCCCTAACTCTCTCAAGTTTTACGCCTCCTCAGTGTAATCAAATGTAAAGGTCATGTTGGTTCATGTCTCAGGGGAAAAAGCAACTCCACATGGCTTAGAGACTGCTGAGCCTGAGGTTGAATCCTAAGGTGGCTCTGGTACCTGATGATATATGTTCTGTGACCTTCAATCTTCTGGAACCTATAATGATTGTTGAGCTGTTAAAAGTGTCATGGAAACTCAGGAAGACTGAGAATCTTTCATGGTTTCTTAGTTTGTGTGAATATCTGAAGACTGAAGTTATATTATGGGATATTTTGATATTGTTATGTGATGTAATCATAATTATTTGATTTGTATAAACCAGTATACATTTAAATAATAAAAATTGGCATATTAGGAAAGGTTTTTATATGTACTTTTACTTTTCCAGAAAGCTCAAAAGATATTGTCTTATAATGATATATATTGCAAAAAAATCAGCAAACAATTGGTGATAGTTATTCATTCTTTAAAAAGCAGTTATTAAGAAGATACTATATGTAGAATACTGTTGTGTACAGGGAGCATAAATTAAAATAAACGAACAAACCTGAGATATCATTGATATAAATAAGAAAAGGAGAGAAAGAATGAACTTGGTATTGGTTAAGTGCATATTACATCTCAGGTACTATTCTTAGTGCTTTTTACAAGCTTTGTTTCAATAGATTCTTATGACAACTTGGGGAGGTAGGTGGTATTAATATCTCCATTTTGCAACCAGGGAAAATGAGGCAAATAGAGGTTAAGTGAATTGGCCAGTGTCATATAGTTAGTGAGTGACAGAGATTGGATTTGATTTGAAGTCTTCCTATCCCCAGACCTATTGTTTTCTCCATTATGCTACTTATATGGTCACTTACACAGGAAATTCCAAGGTTAAAAAAAATTCCTCTAATAATCCAGATCAGTATCTTCTCTAACAGTCTTAGAACTGAGAGAATAAATGTCATGACCAAGGTCCTACACCAATATGTGTATGAAGACACATAATCTCAGTTCCTCTTGTCTCCACGACTGACACGCTAACCATTGCAGACTATTGCTGAAGGACATAGTTTCCTCCTGGAATTCAAAGTCCATTATTTTATTAGATAAAATGCCCTCAGCTAAGTGTGATGGTCATTCCTTTCTGCGAGGTTATCTTATATCAATTTTGTATTATATGCCTACATATAGACATATTTCCATACCCTTAATAGATTGTAAACTGCCTGAGGATTTTCATATATCAAATACAAAAAGAGACTATTTTGAGTATCATTAGCAGGCACTAGAATAGTACTTGATATAATCTAGACCCACTACAGGTATTTGTGGATTGCTCAATTGACTAATTTATGTCCAAAGGTACTTAATGTTAGAGAGATCCCCAAAACAAATCTAGCTCTGACCACAAAAGAATATCGATCAAACAGAAACCTCAGAGAAGTTTTCTTGGAATAATTTGCAATTTAACTGAGCTTTAAAGGATTAAGAATTAAACAGATACAAATGTGAATGATGATCTGATAGAAACTGAAAAAAAATGATTGCAAATAATATCAATGGTATCAAACTCAGATAGAAATGGAGGCCACTAAACTATAAATAAGGATCCTTGTGGCTACATATTAATTTGGAAACTATATATTGATATTATCAATAATTTATTATATTTTTATTTTGTCTTAAATATTTTCCAGTTAAATTTTAATCTATTTTCTAAGGCATTCAAGAATGTCATATTCCTCACATGGCCTCCAGTACATATGACACCTCTGATGTAGAGCATGAGTAGAACACAAGACTTACAGTTGAAGAGAACTTAAAAGTCATCTGAGCTGACATCTTTCATTCAGAGATGAGGAACATGAGGCCCAAAGAAATAATGTAAGTAATGAAATCCTAAAATGAAAATATAGCAGGATCTAGATTGGACTTAATTATTCTTTAACATTTTATTGAAGTAATGGGAGATAACAATGGAAAGTTAGAGTGCAGTGTAAATGTGTGTTTGTAGTGGTTTGGCTCAGGGATCTGTAAGTCAAATATTAATTTGCAATGACTTGAATTTCATAACAATTCCCAGGTGTACTTAATATCATCATGGGACTAGTTGAAATGCAATGGATGGAAAAAGTTGTTAGCTGAGGGGGGTGGAGCCATGGTGGCAGAGATCAGACAGAATTCTCTGTAACCTCCTCTAACCTCCCCTCAAACCAACAAAATATGA
>JAJPUD010014785.1:275-39804 GCA_023553655.1 Myrmecobius fasciatus
GAGAGAGAGAGAGAGAGAGAGAGAGAGAGAGAGAGAGAGAGAGAGAGGGAGGGAGGAGGAGAGGGAAAGGGAAGAGGAGAGGGAGAGGGAGAAGGAAAGGGAGAGGAAGGATTACTGTAATCAGGATTACACAAGACTTAACAGCTGTAATATTAAAGGAGAAAACCAAAACTAAACCAAACTTTTGACCTCCAAAATCAAGGCTCAAATAAAGCATAAAGAGGTAAAAAGGGAAGACAACATAAGGGATTCAGTAGAACTAAACTGCATCCCTAAATGGAAAAATGATCATTGTAATTCTTAAAAATTCAATCATTAATAGTAGATCTAGAAAGAATATATATATATAGACAGAGAGTACAAATATAAAGTGAAATTAAGGGATGAGAAAGAGGAGTACACTGGGTGCAGAAGGAATGGAGAGATTAAAAAAAGGGGGAAGAGGTGTAAATTATTTCACTTAAAAAGATGTAAAAAATATATTACAGTGGAGGGGAACATGGGAAGGCGAGTAATGAGCCTCACTGGAATCTCACTCTCATCAATATTGGTTCAAGGAGGTAAGAATATACATAATCAGTTGATTTTAAAGTCTATCTTAACCAACGGGGAAGTAGGAAAGGAGGAGATTAAATAAAATGGGCTAGAGAGAGTAATTGATAGAAGGGAAGGTAGAGCTGGGGAGGTGGTAGAGAGAAGCAAAAATATTGGTGATGAGCAAAAGGATGAAAAAAGAGAAAGGACAAACAGAAGGAAGAATAAAATGGAACAAAATACACAAGTAGTTATCATAATTGTGAATGTGAAAGGGATGAATTCACCCATAAAAGGGAAGCAGATAGCAGAGTGGATCAAAAAACAGAATCCTACAATATGTTGTTTACAAGAAACACACTTTGAAGCAGAGAGACACACACAGAGTAAAAGTAAAGGGGGGCTGGAGCAGAATACATTATGCTTCAGATGAAGTAAAAAAAAAGCAGGGATATCAATCCTGATTTCAGACAAAACAAAAGCAAAAATATACTTAATTAAATGAGATAAGGAAGGAAATTACATTTTACTAAAAGGTATTATAGACAATGAAGCAATATCTGTATTAGATATGTCTGCACCAAGTGGAATAACATCCAAATTCTTAAAGAAGTTAAGTAAGTTTCAGGAAGAAATAGACAGCAAAACTATACTAATGTTTTAGTATAGTTCCCTCTCAACTGTTCCCTCTCAGAACTCAATAAATCCAACCAAAAAATAAACAAGAAAGAAACTAAGTATATAGAATATTAGAAAAGTTAGATATGAAAAAAAGGATGTGGGTCTGTCAAGAAACGAGATCTGAAATAATGATAACCTGAAGGTTGTATTGCTATTCACACACTGCTATAAAACCTAATCCAGAGGAAGAATTCTAATGTCTCAGAAAGATGTTCCATAGAGGACTTATGGGAGGATATAGACAAAAATCTCCTAGGATGATGAGCAATGTGCATGGAGATGATGTCTGAAGAACAGAAGAAAAGAAAAAAGAGGAAGGAAAAAAGCATCAGAAGGACAATGAGGAAGAAGAGAAAAAAGAAGGAATGAAGGGACAAAATAGAGAAGTTAGAACAGATATGGGTTTAAAGAAGAGACTTCCCCTATGACCTGCGTCCTTTCTGAATATTAAGGTTACTGGTGGCTATAGATTGGAGCCTATGGAATGGCTGTTACAGAGTTGATGGGGTAAGTTATTTAGCTAGCACTCCCCCCCCAAAAAAAAAACTAACCTCATTTCAAAGTAGGGAACATGGTTGGGCTGCCCAACAACAAAGCCAATTTAGCCTATTTCAGCTATGACCAGTTCCCACACTAGAGCACGTAGCCCCACAACCAAGAAGATCTATGAGACCACCATCACTAACCTCAAAGGTCCCCTATAAGTGAGGTAACCACCATCAGTTTAGATGTACAGAAAAGCTCAGCCCTGAGAGTCTCAGAGGCAGCTGTCTTCTCTCCTTGCCCCCCAAATTCAAAAGCTAACTTCATTTCTAAAATGAAAATCGTAACTTTAGCTTTTGAGCTCAAAGCCCCAGAAAAGATCACATCATAGAAGAGAGCCATGTACAACTGAGTGTGGTTCACAACATAGCATTTTCACTCTTTTTGTTGTTGTTTGCTTGCATTTTATTTTCTTTCTCATTTTTTTTCCTTTTTGGTTTGATTTTTCTTGTGCAGCAAGATAATTGTATAAATATATATATATATATATATATTGGATTTAACATGTATTTTTACCAGTTTAACATATATAGGATTGCTTGCCATCTAGGAGAAGGGGTAGGAAAAGGAGGGGGAAACTTGGAACACAAGGTTTTGCAAGGGTTAATGCAGAAAAATTATTTGTGCATATGTTTTGAAAATTAAAAGTTTTAATAAAAAAAGCTGAAAGATCAAATCATAAAAGAAGGTCAAGATATATGAAATAATGGAAGGTGCAGTAGATAGAGCACCAGCCCTGGAGTCAGTGGAGGACCTGAGTTCAAAACCAACTTCAGACAGCTACTAGTTGTGTGATCCTCAGCAAATCACTTAACCCCAATTATCTTCAAAAATAAGCTATGGGAATAGTTGAGAGAGTAGATAGTCTTGATTGGGGAGAAAGCAATTGAGTTGTAAGAGGAAAATAACCACCTAGAAAATTCTTGCCTGTTTTCTCAGTCCCAGTGGCTTCATGCTTCAAAGCATCCTAGCCCCAGAGCTGGAAAGGATCTTGAAGATCACTAATACATCTCCCCATTTTAAAAATGAAAAAACAAGTTTTTGTCACAAAAGACAAAGTTGATGATTAAACCACTTAACTATTGAATTTCAGAATGGGAAGAGAAGTCAGTGGCCATCTTGTCCAATCCTTATCTGAAAAGGAGCCCTTGCCATAATATGCCCTAACTAGTCTTGCTTCTTCTCTGCTTGGAGATGTCCAAGGAAGGAGAAGCTACCAGCTCCTAAGGAAACTCCTTCCACTTCTGGATGGCTAACATCAAGTCTAATTGAACCTTTTGACTATCTCCCCCCATTGCTCCAGCTTCTGTTCTCTGGGCTCAGACAAAACAAATCGAATCTCTCCTCCACAAGAGAGCCCTTCAATTATTTGGGCAGCCATCCATTTCCCCCTAACTCTTCTCTTCTCCACTCTAAGCATCCCCAGTTCCTTCAACCACTTCCATGAAAGAGCTGTGAGGATCTTCACCATCCTAGTTGGACTCCTCAGGTTGTTCTCCAACATCTCCCACCTCTTTCTCTTCCCCCCAATATACAACCAGCCCAGGCAAGGGCACAGTCCCAGAAATTAGTATCATACTCAGAAAAGTCAGATAATGTGGTGGAAGTAACCATAATCTTATTTTACGGATACCCATGATTTCTTCTGACAAAGAAGACCGGCATCCTTTTTTTCACAGTAAGCTACGGGTTGGAGAAAGGAAAGGAAGGAAGGGAGTTTCAGCACTTCTTGTCACCCATCCCCAGCTGCCAAACTGCCATGACTCTAGATAATAATAGCAACATGCAAGGCAGAGATCAAATAAGCTGGGTAGGAGATTGACTCAGCTACCAAGAAACATTCAGATGGGAATGAAAATGGCCCCAGCAGCTTCATTGATTTAGAACAAGAATTTGGATAGGGAAAAAAAATATTTTCATGAACCTCTAACTGAAATTTAACGTTTCATTCATTTACCATAACAAGTCATCATTTAGTTGTTTCCGTTCTGTTCAACTCTTCATGACCCCATTTGGGGTTTTCTTGGTAGAGATACTGAAGTTGTTTGCCATTTCCTTCCACATATCATCTTACAGATGAGGAAACTGAGGCAAACAGAGTTTGCTCAGAGTTATACAATGTGTACGTGTCTAAGGCCAGATTTGAACTCCAGGGCAGATACTTTACACGCTGCCACAAGTACAATAGTGTTAGCAATAGCTGTGACTGTTTACAAGAAGTCACAGATATTTTCATATTGGACGACAGTTGTTGCAAGCATCGCAAAATATCACTTACAGTCTTCATTACTTGGAAATGATTCTAGTTGTTAAAACTCACCAATAGATCACATGTGATGGCAGCCTTATTCTTTTGTTGTTGTTGTTAAAGCTTTTTATTTGCAAAACATATGCATGGGTAATTTTTCAACATTGACCCTTGCAAAGCTTTCTGTTTCAAATTTTTCCCTTCTACCCACCACCCCCTCCCCTAGATGGCAGGTAGTCTAATACATGTTAATTATGTTAAAATATTTGACAGATCAAATATATGCATACATATTTATACAGTTATCTTGCTGTACAGGAAAGGAAAAAACCTGAGAAGGAAAACATAATGCAAGCAAACATTAATAGAGAGTGTGAAAATGCTATGTTGTGGTCCAGACTCAGATCTCACAGGCCTCTCCCCTGGGTATACATGGCTTTGTTCATCACTCAACAATTGGAACTGGTTTGAAGCATTTCATTATTGAAGAGAGCCATGTCCATCAGAATTGATCATCATATAGTCTTGTTGTTGCTGTGTATAATGATCTCCTGCTTCTGCTAATTTCACTCAGCATCAATTCATGCAAGTCTCTCCAGGCCTCTCTGAAATCGTCCTGCTGGTCGTTTCTTACAGAACAATAATATTCCATAACATTCATATACCTTAATTTATTCAGCCACTCTCCAACTGATGGGCATCCCTTCAGTTTCCAGTTTCTAGCCACTACAAAAAGGGCTGCCACAAACATTCTTGCACATGTGGGGCCCTTTCCTTCCTTTAAGATCTCTTTGGGATATAGGCCCAATAGAAACACTGCTGGGTCAAAGGGTATGCACAGTTTGATAACTTTTTGAGCATAGCTCCAAATTGCTCTCCAGAATGGTTGGACCAACAATGTATCAGTGTCCCAATTTTCCCACATCCCCTGCAACATTCATCATTATCTTTTCCTGTCATCTTAGCCAATCTGACAGGTGTGTAGTGGTATCTCAGAGTTGTCTTAATTTGCATTTCTCTGATCAATAGTGATTTGGAGCACCTTTTCATATGACTAGAAATAGTTTTAATTTCATTATCGAAAATGGTCTGTTCATATCCTTTGACCATTTATCATTTGGAGAATGGCTTGAATTCTTATAAATATGAGACAATTGTCTACATATTTTAGAGATGAGACCTTTATCAGAACCCTTAAATGTAAAGATGATTTCCCAATTTATTGCTTCCCTCCTAATCTTGTCTGCATTAGTTTTGTTTGTACAAAAACTTTTTAACTTAATATAATCAAAGTTATCTATCTGGTGTTCAATTAAGAGTTCCAATTCTTACTTCTCCACAGGTCTGAGAGGTAAGCTATACTACGTTCCTCTAATTTGCTTATAACATCACTCTTTATATCTAGATCATGAACCCATTTAGATCTTATCTTGGTGTGCGGTGTTAGGTGTGGGTCCAGCCTTAATTTCTTCCAAACTAGTTTCCAATTTTCCCAGCAGTTTTTGTCAAATAGTGAGCACTTATCCCAAAAGCGGGGGTCTTTGGGTTTATCAAACACTAGACTGCTATAGTTATTTCCTGGTTTGTCCTGTGACCCTATCCTATGCCACTGATCAACTGCTCTATTTCTTAGCCAATACCAAATGGTTTTGATGACCACTGCTTCATAATATAATTTTAGATCTGGCACAGCAAGAGCATCCTCATCAGCCTTTTTTTTTCATTAATTCCCTTGAGATTCTTGACCTTCTGTTCTTCCAAATGAACTTTGCTACTATTTTTTTCTAGATCTGTAAAATAATTTCTTGGGAGTTTGATTGGTATGGCACTAAATAAGTAGATTAATTTAGGTAGTATTGTCATTTTTATTATATTTGCTCGGCCTACCCATGTGAGCACTTGATGTTTTCCCAACTGATTAGATCTGACTATATTTGTATGGAAAGTTTTGTAGTTTAGTTCGTATAATTCCTGACTGTTCCTTGGCAGATAGATTCCCAAATGTTTTATACTATCAACAGTTATTTTGAATGTATTTTTGTATCTCTTGCTGCTGAACTTTGTTGGTAATATATAAAAATGGCAGCCTTATTCTTTTAGATGCAACAGAGCTGGACAACTCTTGGAGTCTGTTAGCTGGACCACCAAAGGATTCCGTGACACATGCAAAAAAGGTTTAAGAATGTTTCTAGCCCAACCCCCTCATTTCACAGAGGAGGAAGCTCCGACAAGCTGACTTGTCCAAGGTCACATAGCTAATAAGTACAGAGATGTGGTTTTAACGTGGGTCTTCCAGTTTCAAATTTAACACTCTCTCATGCGCTTTGAATTAAGCTTCCATTCCCAAGTGGCAGAGTTCAGTACAGTCTAGCAAATACCAAGATACAAAGGAACCCCTGTTTTCAAGTACACAGCACAGGCTGTCCCGAAAGTCTTAGTGCAGTTGTAAGCTTTAATAGCTCAATAGGTATTGGAGGATGTGGAGGATGGAGTAGAGAGGAGAGAATAAAAATAGGGGGAGCAATTAAGATATAATGACAAGAGTCCAAGAGAAAGGTGACGAAGGCCTCACCAAGGTGGTGTCCATGTGAGTGCTCTGGAGATCGAATTGACCATGATTGGATCTTCAGGAGACAAGTGACCAATTGAATTCAGCCAGAAACTCAGTCCAAGTGAGAGGCAGTTGGTTGCAGAGTTCAGGGTGAAGGTTGGGGAGAAGGAGGAGCCCACCTCCAATGCCTCATGGCAGCATGGAGCTGACTCTGGAGCTGAACAACACCAAAGGTTACTAGGCTGTCCCTTAGACCACAATGAGAATCCCCTTCAAAGCCCATTCTCAACACCTTTCAAGTTCGGGGAGAATTGTTGGATCTTTAATATCTGAGAACCCAGGATCACCTCTACCCCAGGCTGAGAAATCAGGGTATAAACATCACTGGATTTCCAGATCCAGGACACTCCATCTGTCCCAAAGCTTTCTCTCAGTTACAGCCTAATGCCCAACAGAAAACAAATTATGTTCCATTTCAAACTTTGCCAATATGTTCAGGGGTTAGGAGAGTGGATGAGCAATATCAAGGTAGCAAAGAGGAACAAATGATAATATTCTGAGGCCACAAGCTTGTATACAGCAGGCATTTAATAATTATTCAATTCATCCAATAAATATGTAAAAGTCAATTCAACAAATATTTATGAAACCTTTATTAATTGCCAGGACCTGTTCTAAATGCTAGGAAACCAAAGACCAAAAAAATTATATATATATATATTCTATTTGAGAGATATAAAGTCTATGCATTTCAGTAAAAAGACATAATTTCAAAAATGAAAGAAAATGGGAGCAGCTAAGTGGTACAATGGATAAAGCATCAGCCCTGAAGTCAGGAAGACTTGAGTTCAAATCTGATCTCAGACACTTAACACTTCCTAGCTGTGTGACCCTAGACAAGTCACTTAACCCCAATTGCCTCAGCCAAAAAAAAAAATGAAAGAAAATGGATTCTGGAAGATAGAAAGAAAGTCACTTAGTCAATCAACAAATAATTATCAAGTGTTTTCTTTAGGACAGGCACTGTGCTTTAAAGCTGGGTATACAAAGGCAGATATGAAACAATTATTGCCTTCAAGTAGTTTATATATATATATATATACATATATATATATATATACAAAGATATATATATATATGTATATATATATATATATATATTGCTTTTTGCTGAGGCAATTGGGATTAAGTGACTTGCCCAGGGTCACACAGCTAGGGAATGTTGTGTCTGAGACCAGATTTGAACTCAAGTCCTCCTGACTTCAGGGCTGGTGTTCTATTCACTGAGCCACCTAGCTGCCCCTCAAGTAGTTTATATTCTAATGAAAAAGACAATACGTCCATATATTCATGTAAACAGAATGAAGGCAAGATGGTTTGGGTAGGGAGGAGTCCACAAGGGAGGAAGCAGAAGACTTCTCGTAGAATGTTGAAGGAAGTCAGGGATGAGGTAAGAAGGGGAGAAGGAAGAATCTTCTAGCTATGGCACATCCACAGGTGGGCACTGAAATTCTATCCTGAACATTCTCTCTACCTTCCACTACTCACTGCAGACCATGACCTGTATCCTGGCACCACCAGTCATTACCTTGGGGTGGGACAGAGGAAAAAGAGCAGGAGAGACCAAGAGCAAAATGCATAGGGACTAGAGAAAGTGGTGGACAGTATATTAAAGCTAGGAGGGAACCCGGAAATCATCCAACATTTCTTTTTTTTAATATATGAGGGAACTCTCACCCAGAGAATGGGAGCAACATGATTTCTGTTGTTGTTCAGCTTCTTCATCACCCCATTTGGGATTTTCTTGATAAAGACAATGAGATGGTTTACCATTTCCTTCTCCAGCTCATTTTACAGATGGGGAAACTGAGGCAGGTAGTGTACCTTTCCCAGGATCACACAACTAGTAAGTGTCTGAGGCCAGATTTGAACTCACGTCCTCCTGACTCTTGGTAGGGTGCTCTATCCATTGTGCTACCCAACTGCCTGGGGCACACAAAACATGGTGGGGCTGGAATTTGAAGCCAACTTTTCTGACTCCAAATCTAGAATTAAACCAGGAAACATGAAGAAGAGAAACAATGGCTGAGGGGGGTCTGGTGCTGTTTGCCCTGCCTCAGAAAGTTAAAGTTGCTCTCACTCCAATGTCACGGGTTGAGGACTCAGCATTGAATAGGGTTTTATTTCAGCTTAAACTGGGTGAAGACGCAATCAGTGAATCATAGGTCTCAAGCTGAAAGAGACCTTGGAGACTAATTATTCCAAAGATTCAGGTTGCTCACTTTGCATATAGGAAAACCGAGGCACCAAAAAGATGAAAGAACTTTCAAAAATCATAGTTAGTCATCAATCTCAAAGACAGAACTGGAACTCAGTTTCCAAATCCAGTGTTTTTTACCATTATCTTACCATAGAACCTGATTAATCTTTTTGGTCTTCTTGGGTTCCAATCTGACCATCCCAGGTATCCTTGGGATAATTCCTCTGTCTCTCTCCATCCCTCGTGACTAATCCGTCCCCAAATCCTATTAATCTTCCATTACAATATAAGTATCAATTCCTCCTGTCAACTTCCACATCCATCACACTCTCGTTGAGGTCTTATTTCCTTATGCCAAACTTCTAATCCTGGTTGGAGGGAGAAGGGGACATCTTCATCAGCTGGTTGCTGAACCTGAGACACATCTGACCCCTTACTGAACCTCCCTCACCAAAGATGTAAAATGGAGGTTTGACCTGGGTAGGGTTAAAGGTCCTCCAAGCCCTGGTGATCTACAGTTGGGATTCATCACCTTCCCCCGACATGATTCATACTTTCTTGTTTCTGGTCATTATACTTCCTGTTATTGAACTGTTCCTCCTATCCCCCATTTTTTACAAGAAGAAATTCTGACCACTCATCAGGCAATATCTAAGGACGACCTTCTCCGGGCAGCTTTCGCTGAGCTTTCTCCCTCCTTTGGCCTCCTCTTCTTAACTATACAACTCCCTTGGCGATGATGTTTACATCAAACTCTATACTGTCTACCTCCATTGGGTTGCAGCAAGGGAATGTGAAGACCACCGAAGATCTGGATTACATTTCCAGCTCTATCACTTACTAGCTATTTGACCTTAGATGAAGGTCAGTTTCAAGAGCTGAGGGATGATGGGCACAAAGTGGCTTCAGTATTCCCATCAGTATCCTATTTGTCCTTGGACAAGTGATTTTCCTCAATTTCCTCATCTGTGCAATGGGCTTGATAATCTTCACCCCTCTTTACATCACATGGCTTTTGCAAAGGAAATGCTTAAGGATCATAGGCTTGTACAGGTAAAAGCGACCTCAGAGGCTCTCTATACCATCCTTCTCATTTTATAGATGAAAAAAACAGGTATAAAGAGGTGATAATCTGCACAGAGGTAGCACTGGAACTCGCATCCCGACCATAAAGCCAGTGCTCCATACTACACTGTCTCCCCTTCTGAAAATCTTGAAGTACTTAAGAAATGCATTGCAACTGTTTCATGTCTATAGCTCTGTAAGAGGACAATCCATGTTTTACTCATCTTGGTATTGCTCCCCTACTCCCCCTTGCCTCCCAGAGTTACCAAAAGCCAAACTGGAAGCCCCTAATAGACCACATCAGTAAGAGCTCCCATGTGTCATCACTGTGATCCCACATTCACTCCTCCTAAGCCCCATCCAAGATGGCGCACCATTTAAAACAGGGAAGGACTCATAACCTTTTTCATGTTCCAGACCCCTTTGGGGGTTGGCCAAAGTTGAAGGATCCCTTCTCGGAGTCATGTTTTCAAATGCACAACATAAAATCCGTAGGATTTCAAAGGAAACCAATTCTATTGAAATATAATTATCAAAAAAAAAAAAAAGTTCATGAACCCTGGTTAAGAACCCTGCCTTTAAAGATAACATTTCATGACAGCCCAGTCAGTGATCCTAGCCAGTAAAAAGCTTCTAAAAACAGTTCCACTCAGGCTGCTCACATCCCTCTCAATTGGCAACAACCTGCTGTGAACCCGGGTTCAAATGCCAGTTCTGTTTCTCATGGGCTTTATGTGACTTTGAACAAATATATGAGTTTCAGTTTCCTCCTCTGTGAAATGAGTGGGTGGGTGTGGATGACCTTAGTATCCAATGTATAGCTCTCAGGGGGTGAGGGTTCCAGTTGACCAGTGGAAAAGATCAGTCAAACTCTTTCTAAACTTATTATGGAACTTATTCATTAGGTTTTTTTTTTTCCCATTCAGGTATAGGTTTGTGTTTCACAGGATTCACAACCCTATGCAGACTGGGAGCTGATGTTACTTCTACCTACATAAGTTAAAGAAGATGAAAATTAAATGTCTCAGGTACTTTCTTTTGTCGATGAAAAGAAATTACTGTCATCGAAGACCTTAGTGGAGAGGTAGGAACAAATGGGAACAAACATTTCTTTTAAAAAGAGTAAATTATTACAATACATGTGAAAAAATGTTCCAATCACTAAAAATAAAAAGACTGAAAAACAAACAGTTGAGGTATCCTCTCACAACTGAGAAAACTGGCAAAGATGAGAAAAGATGAGAATTCTCCATGTTGGGGAGGGCACACAGTGGCTTTCATCTTCCTATCAATGTCCTAATGGCCCCCTTAGATTAACTGCTGGCAATGTCTCCATTGTTGGGAACCCAGGACGAACTGGACTCACAGTTCTCCAAAGGACCCAACAAAAGAGACTAAACTGTGCCTGAGGAAAACTTTGTGAGCACCCCGCAAATGGGAGAAAAAAAATTTTCAGCAACTAGAACCAGACTGGGTCCTCTCTCATCTGGAACATATTTGTGGGAGAGGGTATCATAACAGGGTAGGGTAAAGGGGGGAATATTTTGTATCAAATATTATTAGTGACCCATCTTAGTAAATTCATCTTTCTAAATAAATGCTAGTTAAGATTGGCTGACTAAATGATTCTCGGTTGGCCATCTTCAACAAGGAAGCACACCATCAGCAGGTGAAGCAAAACCAAGAGAAAAGTCACTCCATTGCCACTTCAGGTGAGATGCCCACCCTAGCTTTGGGCAATCTAGTCATCTGGGAGACTATGAGTTGGGACAAGGATGCTTGCTCTTTTTTTCCCCTCTGCCTTCATTTTTTTTATTAAAGCTTTTTTTATTTATCAAAACAATGGACAATTCTTCAACATTAGCCTTTGCAAAACCCTGTGTTCTCTCCATATTCCCACACCCTCCCTAGATGGCAAGTAGCCCAATATATGTTAAATATGGTAGAAATATATGTTAAATTCAATATATGTATACATATTTATACAATTATGGTGCTGCACAAGAAAAAAGAGAAGCAAAATAAAATGCAAGCAAACAACAACAAAAAGAGTGAAAATGCTAGGTAGTGGTCCACACTCAGTTCCCGTGGTCCTCTCTCTGGGTGTAGATGGCTCTCTTCATCACTGAACAATTAGAACTGGCTTGAATCATCTCATTGTTGAAGAGAGCTATGTCCATCAGACTTGATCACTGTATAATTTTGTTGTTGCCGTGTATAATGTTCTCCTGGTTCTGCTGATTTCACTCAGCATCAGTTCATGCAAGTCTCTCCAGGCCTCTCTGAAATCGTCCTGCTGGTCGTTTCTTACAGAACAATAATATTCCGTGACATTCATATACCATAATTATTCAGCCATTCTCCAGTTGATGGGCATCCCATCAGTTTCTGGGACAAGGATACTTTCCCAGCAGACGTGGGCTACAACTGGACTCCAACTGGTTAAATCAGAAACAAGTCTTCCTCTCAGATGAGTCCAAACCTTTAAGGGATTTAATAGATCTGTCATCCCATGATGGGGGACACTCCTCAGTCACAATCCATCCATCCCATCTTACCCTTGGTGAATCTTCACATAGTAAGATACGTTCACATGCAGAACCAGCTGTAGAACATCTGGATGTGCTCCAAATCTGGGAACAGGGAATTTCCATTATATCATGCTTTTCTGAATACTGGCTTCCTAGACTTTTCCACATAAGGGAAGGCATCAGGTCCCCTTTTTAAACTAATTTACAATAGAACCACAGAGTAAGACAGAACAGAACATCTGTTTAATACCTTATCAAGTTATCAGGACTAGCATATTTTGTTAGGTACTTGAAGTAGGGTGGGGTTATTGATGGATTGACTCAATCAAGCCCCCAGTATACTCTCATATATGAACCTATGAGTATGAAATCAAATTAATCTGTCCTTCCATGGACAGAGGCCCAGAGAAGGAAGGTGACTTGTTGGAAATCACACAGAAAGCCAGGATTCAAATCAGGTCTCTTGATGGCTCATCTTTCTGAGACTCCATATTGAGTTGACCAGTTGAGGTTCCACGTGAACCACAAAACTGACTTCTCAGAAGAGCATAAAATGTGGGGGAGGGCAGGCTTGATTGGAAGAAGATGGGAAACAAGCGGTTAGGAGGACAAAGCAGCCCACCACATCACACGTGGTCACAAGCCTCAGAACTGTTTGTTCCTGTCATAGACCCACAGAGAGGTGTGCAGACAGCCCCCCTTATGAACCTCAAAACCCCACTCAGAATCAGGAACATTTTCTCAGGGGAATAATTCTCCATATATGTGACTTAGCCAGATCCAAGTTCAGTCACATATTAATAAGCACCCCTTCCCCTCCTGCCTCTCCTTTCCTTAGCAGCCCACAAAACCACTCACCTCCCATTTCCATGGACACTTTAAAGTTTATAAAACACATCTTTCAATGACTCTGTGAAAGAGGCAAAAAAAGTCCCCATTCTAAAAATGAGAAACCAACTGCTTGGAGAGCATGGCGATACACAGCCAATGAGACTCAGCCCAAGGATCGGAACCCAAGATGCCCCGTGCCAAATCCAATGCTCAATCCCCCATGTCACCTAGGTCTGCCCCACCCAAACTCTAGGTCTGCATTTCCATCACTCCTTCATTTGACCTCTGCTCAAAGACCTCCAAGGAAAGAGGCCCTCTGAATCCCGAGGTAACCCCTTCTACTTAAGGACACTGTGATGGTTCAGAAGTCTTTCCTGACATCATCATCATGCTTTAATTGATCTCTGCTTCACCCCCTCACCACTCTCAGTTCTACCATGGGGTAGAGAGAAAAAGGGCTGGAGACCAGGGACCAAAAGAACAAATCTAACTCTTCAACCATCAAACACTTGGAGATGGCCATCATGTTACTCCCTGAGTCTTCTCCAAAATAAAAAAAAAAAACTCCGATAGTCATATGTCATGGACTCAAGACCTTTCCCCATTCAGGTTGCTCTCCCCTGGACCCTCTCCAACATCATGATCAATGTCCTTTTTAAACTGTCATACCAGCAACTAAACATGATATTCCAGTGTAGTCTGACCAGGATAGGTAGCAAAAAAGGCTGCCATCTCCCAGAAAGCAAAAGCTAGAACTCTCATTTTTTATCCGTCACATGGAACTATTTATTCATACTGAACTTGTAATTCACTAATACAGCTTCAGGTCATTATTCAGACAAACTGCTGCCTAATTATACTTTTCCATCTAATATTTGAAGAGTTGATTTTTTTAATCTAAGCAAGAATGAGATTTATACTTATCTCTATGGGATTTCACCTTCTGAGATTTAGCCATTCAGTGCTCCAATTGATCAAGATCCTAGCGGATCCTAGCTCTAATCTTCCCCATGATAGCCAGCCCACCCAATTGGGTCTCATCTACAAATGTGATTAGCATGCCATTTCTGCCTTTATCCAAATCAATGATAAAAATGTTAAACAATTCAAAAAGAAAAGGAGGATCTGGGTTCAAAGACGAGTCTCAGGGCTTTCTTTCATGTAGCTTTGTAACTTTGAATAGATCAGTTTTTTGATCTGATCCTCAACTTCCTCATCTGTAAAATGGGCCTGATTATCAGTACTGTACTGGACATCTTAGAGAATGTTAGAGTTGGAATTGGTTTGAGATCCTCTGGTCTAAAGGATCTCAAAGTATGGTCCGAGGACCCTGGTGTGGGGAGCAGGACAGATAATCCTTTCAAGGGATTTATGAGGTAGAAATCATTTTCATAATAAGACACTTTCATTTCTAATACAGTTAATATTATGGATATAATACATATGAACAAAAGTTATATGAGGTTCTCAACTATTTTTAAGATTACTGAGACCAGAGGAACAGGTTGGTAGTGCAGTAGATACAGTACCAGCCCTGGAGTAAGGAGGAGCTGAGTTCAAAACCAGCCTTTGACACTTGACATTTACTAGCAGAGTGACCCTGAACAAGTTACTCATGCCTGATTGTTTCCAAAAAAAGAGGAAAAAATATTGCGATCAGGAACCAAAATAAAAGATTAGAATCATCTACCCAGCTGAACTCAGCCAACATTTCCCTCCCAATCCTTAAAAACTTCTTTAAAAAAATTCTCAAATAAAATTTTGGAATGTCAGAGCCAAGAAAAAGGTCAGAGGGAGACATTTTTCCAGCCTGAAAAAATGAGCAAATAGCACCACCAACAACAACAAAAAAATAACTTGATCATATAAAGCTACTATGGTGGTAGGTAATACCAAGACATAAACCCAAAAGAAGACAAGAATGTGAAAAAATCTATAAGCAAAGCCTCAAGGAAAAATGTTGATTGGACCTAAACCAATAAGAATTCCTGGAAGTGTTAAAGAAAGGGATAATAGTAGTAGAGGGAAAACTGGGGAAAGAAAGTGATGCAAGAAAATTATGAAAACAAAATTAATAGCTCAGTTTAAAAAAAAAGCACAAAAAAACCTGAAGAAAAGAAAGCCTTAAAATAGAATTGCCCTAATGGTAAAAGAGAAATGCAAATTCTGAAGAAAAAAACTCCTTAAAAACCAGAATAGACCAAATGAAAAAGGAGGTGCAAAAGCTCATTAAAGAAAATAATTTCTAAAAATTATAATTGACAAATAGAAGTTAATGATTCCATGATACAACAGGAACAAAAATAAAACAAAGTCAAAAGAATGAAAAATAGGAGAAAATGTGAAATAGTTCATTGGAAAAATAACTGACCTGAAAAACAAATCAAGGAAAAATAATTTAAGAATTACTGGATTACCTGAAAACCATGATCAAAGAGACAGAGAGAGAGAGAGAGAGAGAGAGAGAGAGAGAGAGAGAGAGAGAAAGGAAGAGAGCATAGACATTGTATTACAAGAAATTATCAAGGGAAACTACACCAGTATCTTAGATTCAGAAAATAAAATAGAAATTGAAAGAATCCACCATTCACCTCCTAAAAAGATACCAAAATGAAAACTCTTAGCAATATTAGAGCCAAATTCCAGAGCTCCCAGGTCAAGTAGTCAAAAAGAAACAATTCAAATATTGTGGAGCCAGTCAGCATCACACAGGATACCAATTAAAGTAGTTCAGGGCTTGAAATTTATATTCTGTGCATACATATATTGGCTTTAACATATATTTTAACATATTTGACATGTATTGGACTACCTGCCATCTAGGGGAGGGGGTGGGGAGAAGAAGGGGAAAATTTGGAACAGAAGGTTTTGCAAGGGTCAATGTTGAATGTTGAAACATTACCCATGCATATATTTATGAATAAAAAGCTTTAATAAAAATTTTTTTAAAAAAAGAAATTTATATTCTTGAAGGCAAAGAAGCCAAGATTACAACCAAGAACAGCCTACTCAACAAAACTAAATGTGATCCTTCAGGGAAGGGAGCAGGGAATGAATATTTAATGAAATAAACTTCCAAGCATTATTGATGAAAAAATCAAAGCTGAATAGAAATTTTAATATTCAAACACAAGACTCAAGAGAAACATAAAAAGTAAACAATGAAAGAATAATCATAAGGGGCTCAATAAGGTTAAACTATTTGCATTCCTCCAAGGGAAGGTGATGCATATAATCCCTAAAAACTTTATCATTACTAGGGCAATTAGAAGTCTATATAAACAGAGGGTACAATCATATTGAGATGATCTCTTTGGAAAAAAAAGTGGGGATGAGAAAGAGGGATGCACAAAAAGAAAAGTGGAAGAGGTAGAAGGGGAAATTTTTTTCACATGAAAGAAGGGCGCAAAGCAGAATTTTTATATTGAAGGGGAAATGGGGCAAGGAGTAAGCAGACAATGCTTGAACCTCACTCTCATTGGAATTGGTTCAAAGAGGGAAGAGTATGTGTATATATGTATACACACACACATACACACACTCAGTTGGCATAAAAATCAATCTTACTTAATAGTGAAATAAGGGAAAGGGATTAGAGATGAGGGTGATAAAAGGGAAGGCAGATTAAGGGAAGCTGTGATAAGCAAAACAGACTTTAGAGGAGGAACAGGATAAAAAGAGAAAGGGGATAAACAGAAAAAATGTGATGGGAGGAAATAAAGAGTAATCATAACTGAATATGAATGGGACAAGCTCACCCATAAAATGGAAGCAGATAGAAGAATGGATAGAGACCTTAATTCAACAATATGTTGTGTGCAAGAGATACCCTGAAACATAAAGAAACATGCAGAGTTAAAACTAAAGTTAAAAAAAGAAGGGGTAGACATGGATCTCAGACAAAATAAAAGCAAAAATGGATTTAATTTAAAAAGATGATCAAGGAAATTATATTCTCCTAAAAGTTACCATAGATAACAAAATAGCATCAAAAAATTTAAAAGCAATTTCTCTGATAAAAGTCTTTTTTTAATATATGGAAAACTGAATCAAATTTATAAAAATAAAAACCATTCCTCTATTGATAAATGATCCAAAAATATGAAGTTTTCAGAAGAAGAAATCAGTTACCTATAGTCGTATTTAAAAAAATGCTCCAAATTACTATTGGTTGGAGAAATGCAAATTAAAAAAACTCTGAGGTATCATCTCACATCTATCAGAAATCACAAATGCTGGAGGTAATGAGGAAAATTTGGTACACTAATAAACTGTTGACGGAGTTATGAACTGATCCAATCATTCTGGAGAACAATCTAGAACTATTCCCGAAGAGCTATAAAACTGGGCAGATCCTTTGACCCAGAAAAATCACTACTAGGTCTATAACCCAAAAAGATCCCCAAAAAAGGGGAAGGACTTATTATATACAAAAATACTTATAGCTGCTCTTTTTTGTGCTGGCAAAGAATTGGACATGAAAAAGATGCTTATCAATCAGGGAATGACTAAACAAGTTGTGGTATATGATTGTGATGAAATATTATTGCACTATAAGAAATGGCAGGGGAGATGGGTTACAGGGGGAAAAAAGCATGGCAAAACCTATACGACCTGATACAAAATGAAGTAAGAACCAGGAGATCATTATACCCAGTAACAACAGGGCTATAATGATGAGAGACTGTGAAAAACTTGGCTACTCTGAGCAATACAACAATCCAAG
The DNA here is from genome assembly GCA_023553655.1 of Myrmecobius fasciatus. Taxonomy (NCBI): domain Eukaryota; kingdom Metazoa; phylum Chordata; class Mammalia; order Dasyuromorphia; family Myrmecobiidae; genus Myrmecobius; species Myrmecobius fasciatus. The sequence continues at coordinate 18,246 of JAJPUD010014785.1, forward strand.
ACAATTCCAATAGACTCATAATGAAAAAATGCTACCCACCTCCAGAGAGTGGGTACTAATGGACTCTGAGAGCAAATTAAAATATATTTTCTCACTTTTTTATATTTCTTGCTTTTTGTGATAGGGCTAATATGGAAATATGTTTTGCATGATTTCATATGTATAATTGATAGCATTTTGCTTGCTTTCCCAATGGGTAAGGAAAGAATGGAAAGGAAGGAGAGAATTTGGAACTCAAAATTTAAAAAAAAAATAATGTTAAAAATAAATAATATTTTTTAAAACAATGCTGAGATAAAAATAAGAACCACTGTTCTCCTCCAAACTCTCATTTTACAGAGAGGAAAGGAAAGTTCATAGAGCTTAAGCTAATAAGTATGAAAGCTAAGATTCAAATCCAAGTCTCCTAGTTCGAAGCCCTAGCTCTCATTCTATCCACCACCACTAGAACAAAAATGGTCATAGTCACTTCATTTGCCATTGTTTGTACCATTTCCCCTTCCCAAAATTGTAGTAAAATTTCTAAGTAGCCATGGTGTTCCTGTCTCAAAGAACTAAGGCCATTCCCTATTAGAGTACCCAGTGACACTCGCAAAGGAGGAAACTGCATTTTAAAAAGTGGAAATCAATAAAATCTCTTGTTTCATTTCCTCTTGGGCTGTGATGGCCCCCAGAAAATAGGGTGTTGGACAGGAGGTGGGGTTGTGAAGGGAGAAAGGCGGAAAGGAAAAACAAGACCAACCACAGCCCCTAAATGAGTAGAACGGGTGAGAAATGATGGGTCTGGTTACCTGGGTAACAGAGTATGTGGTAAGCCTCTTCACAAGGGTGGGATGGGAAGAATGATGTCACTGAAGCACTCTTAAAAGAGGCCCCAGTGAGCCTCAGAGAGCCAGAGTGACAGTGCTGTCCAGGATCAGCGGCAGTCCAGGTAAGGCCATGGGGAGAAAAAAGGGTCAAGGGATTTGGGAACTGGACACCGAGGCTCAGAGTGTTCCACTGGAGACCTCGGTCCTTCTGAGAAGGCTAAGATCTAGAAGGAGAGAACAGGGTTGGGATCCCAGCTTTGCCTCTTACTAACTAGCAATGGTTCTTTGGGCACAACTTCATTTCCCTGGGCCTCACATGAAAACATGCTCTTTAAAAGGAGGGGATCATACAGGATGATCTTTCATGTCCCTTCTAAATCTGGGGTCCCCTCAAAGGCTCATGTCAGTCTTGAGCCTGTGACCCTAGGAGGAGCCCCATTTGAGTCTCCCCACAAGGCTCCCACGGGACTGACCCCCAGCTTCCTCTAAGGTATAACTTTAAGGGCTTGGCCCCCAGTCCCAAACCATTCTCCATCCCTTCCCAAAATCCCCTCCTTATTAGCCAGACATAGGAACTGTAATTTCATCCCCAGGGTGAAGGACACCACTGAGTTTAGCCCTAAAGGTACCTTTTAGAATAGAAGAGTTACTGTTACAGTTGAGTTTTTTTTTTAATTGTAGCAAGGCAGTGCTGTATCCTGAATAGCCCTCTACAATATAGCCTGGAAATCAGAAAACCTGGGTTCAAATTCTAGGATTGTCAGTTCCTGGACAGTAGTAACAGTAGCAGCAGCAGGAAGAGGAGGAGATAGCAGAATTAGTAGTAATGACAGTAGCAAGTAGTAAGTAGTAGCAGCAGCAGCAGCAGCAGCAAATAATAGTGGAAGTAATAATAATAGCAAGAGCAACAGTAGTAGCAGCAACAGCCTCCATAGCAATAATCGATAGTATTGAGATAGCACTTTAAGGTTTACAAAGAGCCTTTGCATGTGTTTTCTTATTTGATCCTTATTTAAAAAAAAAACTGTGATATAGCCGCTTTTATTATCTCCATTAAACAGATGAGGAAACTGAGGCTGAGAGAAGTTTGTGATTTGTCCAGGGCTATACAGCTAGGTAGGTATCTAAGGCAGGTTTTGAACTCAGACTTCCTGATGCCCAAACCAGCACTCTATTCACTATTTAATTTCCCAGGATGAATCTCCCTTTCCTATTATAAAATAAAAATAATTGTCCCTCAGCCTCATAGGACTGATAGGAGAAGATTCTGTAAAAATAAATCTCAACGGCTGCAGAAATGAGAAAGATTTGTATTCATTATTTCTAATGGGGACTGCCATGGAAGCCACCATGGTCTCCTAGCAGAGCCCCAAGGGGATGGCTCCAGGATAAGTCTGGAGAAAAAGCAGGTTCCCCGGTGAGGCAGGCAGCTGAAGACACCAGATACAGGAGGGCTTGTGGGGACCCCAAAGAGAGATGACATTTGTATATAGACAAGCCCAATTTATTTCCTATTCCTGCCCTCTTTGAACTCTGAGGCCCTATCTCTACGATCCAATAGGAAGTCTCGTTTTTGGCTCCAAGGTTGTTCACAATCTGCCCCTTCCTATTTTCCCAATCTTCTCACACTTTCCTCCTCTCCATGGGCAGCTCCACTTACCGACTTGCCATTTTGGGACCATGGTCCTTCATCTCTGGCCTTCCAGCCTTTGCAATAATCTCCCTCCTCAGCTCTGATTCTTAACTCCATTTCAGAACACCTTTCCCAGTAAATAACCTATGCGGTTATTTACATGTTGTCTTCCCCATTAGAATACAAGCTTCGGGAGGGCGGGAATGGTTGTTTTAGTTTTGGTTTGGAAGGTTTTCTTGCTGTTGCTGTTGTTATTGTTGTTGTTTGCCTTTTCTTGTATCTCCAAGCTTAGCTCAATTTCTACCACAAAAATCAGTGCTTAAATGCTTGCTGATCCACTGGGCCTCTAAGTGGTCCCAGGTTGTTCTCTAAGACTAGAGAGTTAGATCACCCTCAGGTTCTCTGAGATTCTATTACAGGATATTTGCCAACAGGCCTGCTTAGGGGAGTTCACTCACCAGGCTTATAGGAGAGAGAATTTCCTTCTCAGTCCCTACACTTAGGAAATCACAGGTTCAGTGCCCAGAAAAGTACTTATCATAAAATGTGTTGTAGTGATCTATGTTTGAATCTTTTCCCCTTGCTAGATTGTAAACTCCTTGAGGATGGGAGATCGTGTCTTAACTAAACCATCTCAGGATCATAAGTTTTAGAGATGAAGGTCCAGTCCCATAATTTTACAGGGGAAGAAAGAAACTCAGGAAGTGATTTAGCAAAAATCACTCAAGTAGCAGAGAGAACAGTCAGGATTTGAACCCCCTTCCCTTGACACCGCTTTATTCCTCCTGACTCCTACTGTCCTCCAGGATGGTAGTCAGCTCTTACTAAGTGTTTGTTGAATTAATGAATAGTGCCATAAATTTCCTTGAGGATGGGTCCTACCCGTGATATCCATTGGTTGTGGTTCCTTCCAGCTCTGAGATTCTAGGATTCTGTAAACATACTTTTACTACTTCTGGATGCCCAAGTCAAGAGACACTCTCTTATGCGTCACTTCTCAAGTCATACCTAGGGTGGGACAAATAGGGCTTTGTATCAGAGCACTAAAATGTAAAGAGTTCAAAAATACTAACATGCTCCTCTTGAATAGCTGGAAGTCACTATAGTAACTAATTCCCACACACATGCACACACATGCTCTCCCCTCAATTTGTCTTAATTACTTCCCATATTAGTTTCACTTCATGAATTACAAAATTGGCCAGATGGCACAATTCATGCTGTTCGTCCAGTCACGGCAGCTTTTGAACTGCTTGTTCTTGGTGCCAAAATTCCAAAGCTTTAGTTCTCCCGAAATACTTAGGCCCCTTCCCAGAACCAAGTCCTCCTCCTAGAATCATGCAATCTCCACATCGGACCTCGGATTGCCGGGCTTTTTGAGGTAATTCAGTGCGTTCCGGGACAGCTCCAACTGCTAGAAATCTAGCCCTTCTTTCTCTGGCACTGAAATATACCATACTTTCCACACATTATTCCTTGTTTATCTGCTGAGACCAAGTAGAACAAGTCACAGAGTCATGGAATAATAAAGCTAGTAAGGGCCACTGAGTTCATCAAGACCAATCATTTAACAGAGGAAAGAAACTGAGGCTGAGAAAGGTCAAGTTGCTTGCCAAGGCCATAAGGAGGAGCCAGAATTAGGACTTGAGTCCAGATCTTTTTTTTTTTGCTTTTGCTTTTTGCTGAGGCAATTGGGGTTAAGTAACTTGCCCAGGGTCACACAGCTAGGAAGCGTTAAGCATCTGAAACCTGACTTCAGGGCTGGTGCTCTATCCACTGTGCCACCCAGTTGCCCCCATCTTTTAACTCCAAATCCAGAATCCTTTTTACTCACCTTTCCACGTGACGCCCTCCCCATGTATAGAAATCCCCCTCCATATTTTAATCCCCTAGGACAACAGTAATGATCTCAGCCGCCATGAGGGGTGGAAGACAGTTTCCCAAAGGCCATTGGGCTGAGTCCCCACATTGCCGACGGTTCTATTGAGCTGTGAGAATGAGCAAACCAGGGTCCAAAAGACTGATCGCCAAGTGTCATGTACATACATGGGCCTCAGAACTGTCACTAGCTTCAGACTTTTGTACCCAAGTGCAGTCACTGAAGATGTTCATCATCATCATCATTCCTGGCACCTAGAGTTTTTACATCCCTTTTATTTCCAGACATATTCCTCCCCCCCCATCCCTTACCCTGAAACCCATCTCCTGGAACAAATAATGAAAAATAAAGAAGGGACAAAAAGCAGTTCAGGCAAACCAACTAATGCATCCTCAGCCAAGTCTGACAGTAGAGGCGATCTGCTGTACCCATAATGTCTCTCCTCTGTAAAGAAGGGAGGGAGATAGACGTTCTCATCTCTTCTCTGGGGTCAGACTTGATCAATACAATCATGCAATGTTCCTTGTATAAGATTGAAGCTTAAATAAACATGTCAGGTGTTCTCACTGACATGGGTGATACCTGGAGGCTGTGCTAGAGTCCCTTCAAATCAGCCACTGTCTAGAGCCGATTGTTAAGTGTTCAGAGTGAGAATTTACACCTCAAAAATGGACAGACATTACAAATCAGGGCACTGCTTATCGTTTTGTTGACTGTCTAGACTTAAGAAAGTGATGGGGGACAGCTAGGTGGCATAGTGGATAGAGCACCAGCCCTGAAGTCAGGAAGACGTAAGTTCAAATCTGGTCTCAGACACTTAACATTCCCTAGCTGTATGACCCTGGGCAAGTCACTTAACCTCAATTGCCTCTGCAAAAAGCACAAAAAAATAAGTAATGGGGAAAATGTTAATAATGTAAGTGTGCCCTGTGAACACTTTTTGGTTTTGTTTCAGAGAGCTGATTGATAAACATTTACCAGCACATGCCTGCTGTTGTCCCGAAGTGAGACAGATCCTAAACCACATAGACTTTGAGCTCCTCTGGTCCATCTTCCCATACATTCTTCAGAGGGGGCCCATCCAATTTAGTAAGGAACGTTCTCCAGTTCTCTTGACATTTCAGGTATCAGCAAGGCACATGAGCTGTCCATTTTTATTCCTCAGTCTCAGAAGTAATGAGGGCTCCCTTTTCCCTAGCACTCATGGGGCAGCTAAGTGGCAGAGTAGATAGGGTGCCGGGACTGGAGTCATGGAGATCTGAGTTCAAATTTGGCCTCAGACGCTTTTAGCTTTGAGCTGTATAACCCTGGGCAAATCATTTAAGTCTCATTTCCTCAGTTTCCTCATCTGTAAAATGAGCTGGAGCAGGAAATGGCAAATCATTCTAGTATCTTTGCCAAGAAAATAGGATCCCAAAGAGTCAGATAAAATGGAAAAATGACTGAATAAGAGACAAAGTTCACAAAGCACCTTCTTTAACTGGTGAGGTAAGGAGACCCATTATATGGGTCAGAACTGAGGCCAGACAAGAAAATGATTTGCCCTCATTACCAATACAACCAACTGAATGTTATCTGGCCCAGTATCTATTCTGCCAGAGATGGCACTGCTCGAAAAGCTTTGTAAAGTATTTCCCAAGTACACTTTAATCTGATTCCTGTGTCCTTGACACCTCTGTTCTAAGGGATGTCACCTTAAGCATATGGGACAAGTGTGATTCAGAAGAAAATCCTATAATCTTTGCTGAGAAATTAAGTGATTTTTCCTAGATCTCACAGCTACTTTTCCTGGATGGGCATCTTTTGAGGGTAGATTTGCTATCTAGACGCAAACAAACTGGTGATAGAGCTTAGGATGTGGGGATAGCTTTACAAAATCAATAGAATATAGATCAGTTGGATATGTACTTTTCTAAGTCAATACCCAGATTGCAGTGATCCTTATGTATGGTTCAGTCTGCCCCAGTGATTTAGAGGTATAAAAGCTTTCCCTACACCCTCCTAGATCTATCACCAGCTAGGAAAAATCACTTAGCCTCTCAGCAAAGTGGTTTTTAAGCATCTACTTTGTGCCAGGAACTATAGATGGTGATAGGAATCCAAAGGCAAAGTAATTCCTTGAGACTATAAATTACATAGAAGGTGTCAACTTGCATAGATAAAGGGAGTTTCTCTACCTGGGAGTTCTCTCTACATTGAAATCACAGACTCAGTCTCTTTCCCTGTCCTATTATTGTTATTATGTTATTATATGATATAACCTCAGAAGGTGATTCCCAAAGGGAAACTCTCAAAATGTTTTGAGTAATGGAAGGAGAGAATACTCAACTGAATTTTAAGGTTCTAGTATATGTGTTTTTAAAAAGAGAGAGAGAGAGAGAGAGAGAGAGAGAGTCTCCTTACTGCATATTATTATTCAGTCATTATTCAGTTGTATACGACACTTTGAGACCCCATTTGGAGTTTTCTTGGCAAAGATACTAGAGTGGTTTGCCATTTCCTTCTTCAATTCATTTTGTTGTTTGTTGTGCTTTATTCTCGAAGAGGACCAAAATGACATCATTATGGTAGTCATGTTGCAGTGTGCCCAATTGTGGCTAATCAGACCGATACAAGTCCACTATGCTCTGCCACAGGTCAAGCACAAATAATCCCTCTGAACATTTGGGGTGGATTCCCTAACTTTGCACATCTTGAGTTTCTTCTGAGTTACTTCAGTTCTGCTTTGCCCCTTCTCTAATGTGGGTACACCATGGCAGGAGGTGTCTCCCATTTGATTTTCCAACATGGTTGACCAGTTCATTTTACAGATGAGGAAACTGAGGCAAACAGGGTTAAGTGACTTGCCTGGGCTCACATAGCTAGTAAGTGTCTGAGGCCAGATTTGAACTCAGGGAGTTAAGTCTTCCTGACTTTAGGTTCAATACTCTATCCACAGTGACACTTAGCTACCCTGAAGCCTTACTTCATATCCAGATCTCATTCTTAGAGATGTGTGGGGAAAAGATCCCTGGAAGTCAGAAACTCTGTATTCCAATTCAGTCTCACTCTTTGCCCAAAATGATGTTCTTAGGTGCCTGTAGCTCTGACATACTATATGGCTTCTAAAGTCCTCCCTCTAAAATTCTAGGTTCTAAGTAACCTCCCCCAGTTGCTGTTTTTTGCTCCATGTTCTCCAAACTATCCTCTTTGATATTCTATATTCTTTTTTTTTCTTTTTTGCTGAGGCAATTGGGATTAAGTGACTTGCCCAGGGTCACTCAGCTAGGAAGTGTGAAGTGTCTCAGACCAGATTTGAACTCAGGTGCTCCTGACTTCAGGGCTGGTGCTCTTATCTATTACACCAACTAGTTGCCCCAATATTCTATATTCTTACATGTCCCTACCAGCTCTGACACTCTATGCTTTATGTTCTAGAGTCCCTTCCATCTTTAAAATTCCATGTTCTATGGTCCTTCTGAGCTCTGATTTTCTATTTGAGCTCCCTTTTCTCTCTGCCATTTTAACTCAATGTTCCACAGCAAACTTCTAGGCTTAATATTTTTTATTCTGTATCCTAAACTCCCACTCAATTCAGACATTCAATTTTCATATCGTTACTGCAAGTTCCCATCCCAAAAGCCAAATAATTTGTCCCTCTAGACAGAACCTCTGATAATGAGCTGTTCTCGCACAGAAGACAGAAGAGTCTGTGGACCTTCCACACCATAGAGACTCCAAGCTCTTTCACGGCCTCCTTCTTCTCTCCACAGGCAAGATGACCTGGTCCTCCATCTCCTCTTCTTCTTCCTGCCTTGCCCTCCTCCTTTTTCATCTGCTGATCTCCCTCCAGCCATCCCAGCCTAAACAAGCCCCCTGCCGAACGGCCACTCGTGCTGAATGCCACCATCAGCAGAAGTTTGTGCCAGGCTGGGAGCTGGCAGGGGAGGGGATGGACGTCACCACCCTCCGCCGGACAGGCTACTTCCCCGTGGATACTCACAAATTTGTGCGATCTGATGGCACTTGTACCCTGTGCGAGAATGATATACTGGAAGGCCAGCTTCAGCTCCTTCCCCTGGCCTTCGCGGACTGGCGGACCCAGGGTGCCAACTGCCTTCGGCGTGTGACCAAGACCCAGGCCTCCTCTGTTGTGCAAGTGGCTGCCGAAGCCGCCAAGAGCATCCAGAATGACTGGAAGATGGGCCTGGAAATCCAGCCCCATATCAGCAGCAAGGTCCAAGTGTCTGTGGCCGCATCCCACTCTGAGGAAACCCAGTTTGCAGCTGAAAAAAGCCACCAGGATGAATACACTTTCACCAGAGAATCCATGCAGTGTGGTTACTACAGGTTGGTGGGGTGTTATTATAGGTTGGGGGAGGGCACTCACAGAATGGGCCATTCCACGGCATGGAACAAATAAAGACCACTGAGCACAGGGGAAGGAGAGTCATCAGTATGAGAGCTAAGAGTTCTCTCTTATGTGGATATACTTGGATGTTTAAAAAGAGGAAGGAAGGGAAGAAGCAAGAGAAGGAGGGGGAAAAAGTAAGGAAGGAGAGAGGGAGAGAGGAAAGGAAGGAGAGAGGGACAGAAGGAGAAAAGGAGAGAAGGAAGAAGGGAGGAAAAGAGGAAAAAAAAGGAAGGAGGGAAAAAGAAAGGAAGAAGGAAGGAAGGAAAGAAGGAAGAAGGAAAAAAGGAAGGAAGGAGGGAAGGAAAGAAAGAAGAAGGAAGGAAGGAAGAGAGGGAAGGAAAAAAATGTGTGAAACACTATATACCAAGCAGAGTGCTAAGTCAGTTTTTAAGGGTCTCTGCATGCCAAGTCCAGAGAATACAAATAAAGATAAAAGACAGTCCCAGTTCTCAAAGAACTTACAATCTAATGGGAGAGATAAAATACAAACAACTATGTTGAAACAAGATAAACACAAGATATATCCAGTAGCAAATGTGAGATGTCACTACAGTAAAATTGACAGACCCAGACAAGAGATTGGATGTAGGAAGGATGTGAGAGGGAGGAGCAAGCCTGGATGGCTCGGAGGATAATGGTGCTCTTGACAATAATAAGGAAATTCAGAACAGGGATGGTTTGGGGAAAAGATAATGAGTTCTGTTTTGAATGTGTTGAGTTCAGACAATGGGACATCCATTTTGCGATATTTAATAAGCAGTTATAGATGTGAGTCTAGAGATTAGGAGAGAGATGGCTATGTAGGAATAATCAGTGAAACCACCAGAGTTGCTAAGCAAGAGGTAACAGACACAAAAACCAGGGTACTCCTTGCACTCAAAGAGCAGACATTCTACCCATGAGGTCAAGGGGCACATAGCGCCATATATATATATAAGAAAATGGTGTCCTAGGAGAAGGAACGTTTTCATTTGAAAAGTGACCAGAGTAGAAAGTGGAGTCAGAGTGGGGTAGAAGGACATCACTTTTCCAGAAGCAATGACTGAATTCATTTGCTTAGGTTTCCAGAACTGGAAGAGGGGTGGGAGGGAAAGAATCAATGCAACAGGAGCCACTCCCTGGCAGCTGACAAGAAGTCTGAGGAGTGAAGAGAAATTAGGCTGGTAGCAGGCAATGATGTGGTAGCGAATTAAGGAAACTCCTCACTGGGACCTTCAGGGCCTCCAGCCAAGAAGATCGTTTCGTTGGGTCTTCATATCAACTCTGAGAAATGTTTTGCCCAGGACTACACTGTGAGAAAGTATCTGAGACACGATTCTCATGGTCTTCCTAATTCCAAATTTAATTCTCTGCCTACTCTGCTGCATAGCAGGATGAGCAGGGACCCATTGCCAACTGAGGATCAGAAATAAGTGATAAGGATAATAGTTAAAAACGAGGAAGAAGTATGGTACGTGTGGCTTGGGAATTCGTGAACCTGGCTTCAGATCTGAGCGACACCATTTGGATGACCTTGGACATCTCAGTTTCATCATCTGTTAAAAAAAAAATTAGTTGTTTTATGGGCTCCCTTCCAGTTTGAAATGTATGATCCCATGACATCCCAGGGATAACAGGAAGCTACTAGTACTTATGGATCAGGGACCATAGGAACATAGAAAAGGGGTGTGGTCATGTCTTTAGTTCAGGAAAATCATTTTGGCAGCCATGTGGAGGATGAATTAGAGGAGAAACTGGAATTAGGGAGACCAAGTAGACCAATTAGAAAACCCTTACAGTAGTCCAGTCAGGATGTGACAGGGACTGGAATTGGGACCAAGGCTGTGTGAGTGGAGTACAAGAGATGTCATGGGGGTAGAATTGACAGATTTGGCAACCATTGGAAACATGGGGTGAAAGAAAATAAAAAATGGCTGAGAGGTTGTAAAGCTGAGTGATTGGAAGGAGGAGAAAAAGGAGGAGAAGGATAGTGATGATGCTGATGGTGGTGGTGGTGGTGGTGATGGTGGTGGTGGTGATGGTGATGGTGATGATGATGTTGATGATGAAGATAATGGTAGCAATGATGATGATGGTGGTGGTGATGATGATGATGATGATGATGATGGTGATGAAGATAATGGTGGTGGTGGTGATGATGATGATAATGACGATGATGATGATAGCTAATATTTACATTATACTTTAAGGTTTGCAAAACATCTCGTCTTCACCACAACTTTGAGAGATAGGTATTACTGTTATCTTCATTTTACAGATGAGAAAACTGGGACAGTCAGAAGTGGTGACTTGGCCAGGGTCACAGTAGTAACTTCCTAGTTAATAATAACTGGTAATGAAGCTAAAAACTTTCTAAGATTAAAGCTTCCTGACTCAGACTCTAGCTCTCTATCCACTGTGCTACCTAGATACTCTGATGCTCTGGAAAGAAATAGAGGTGATGAAGCAGGATAATTTTGATGGAAAAATAATGAATTTTGCTTTGGACACATTGAGTTTGGGACAAGCTTTAAGGTAGGGTGGGTATGTCAGCATAGGATTATAGATTTCGAGCTGGAAGGGTCCTTAGACATGATCCAGCTGCAGTCCATCCTGATTTCACAGCCATGGAAAATTTACATTTACACGGGAAAAGTGGGATGACTTGGCCAGGGTTACCCATGCAGTAAGAAGCCAGAGTTGAGATTTGAATTCATGCCCTCTAGCTCCAAATCCAGCTGTCTTTCCACCATGTTCTATCTCCTATCATTAGCACCTTTTTAATGAAGGAGATGACACAACCCCAGAGAAGTCAGCTAGCATCCAAAGCCAGGGCACATGATTTGCTCCAAGTCCCATAGTCGGCAAGGTAAGGGCCGAGCCTTGAAACCAAATCCTGTGACTCGATTGAGCGCACTTTCAACCATATCAAACAGGAGAAATCGTTGGCCCTCAGAGCAGCAGGGCAGTGTTCTGCCTTCCGTTCCCTGGATTTATTTGAGCTCTAATGACTGAGACATCACGGTCATGTAGAAAAGAGAAGAGCTGCTGATCCTGGGGATGATCCTGGGGGAGAGGAATTATAGCAACTGCGTTCAGCTGAGAAATTCAAGAGTGGAAACATTAAGTCCCTCGAGCCAAAATCTGTAAGGTCCCTTTTTTCTTCCCATTTTCTTCCTGTGTCCTTATGATATCAGGAGCTGTGTCAAACAAATACCTGTGCATTTCCCCAGAGCCCGGCATAGATCCCTGATTGTAGTAATACCTGTTGAATTGAATAGTAAGAGATGTTTGTGTACAGCAAATAGGGCACTAGATCGGGAAGTCAAGAAGATCTTTGTATGACCCTGAGCCAGTCAATTAATCTCTATGAGGCTCAATATTCTCCTCTCCTCAAGAAGAGGATTGGACTAGATGGCCTCTAAGACCCTTTCCAGATAATAATAGATGACCTTGTGATATGGCAGCTCAAAAAAACTAAGGAGATTTTAGGTCGCATTAGTGTCCTGAATGGAGACAGAGATGGCAAACCATTTCTGCATCTTTGCCCAGAAAACTCCAAATGGAGTCACAGTAAGACATGACTAAAAAATGACTAAATAATGGCAAAGTAAACAGAAAAGGGGAAGTGATGGTTCTCTGCCCTGTCAGAACGCATCTAGTGCTGTTCTAGGTATCACATTTTAGAGGGGATGCTGACAAACTGGAATATAGCCAGAAAAGGGGGGTGAGGGTTCTCAAACTATTAGAAGAAGCAGGGAAAGAAGTCATTTTCTTTTTAATCTAGAGGAAAAGACTTCTTATGGACACCTTCTTCAAGTAATTGAAGAGTCATATGAAAATCATGTGAAAAAGAAACTTTCTACTTAGGGAAAAATTAGAAAAGTAAAAGGGCAGAAAAGTGATAGGAACGGAATATTGTCTCAATAGAAAACCAAAACAAAACCCGCCTAACAATTGGAGCTGTCCAATGGTGGGATGAGTTACAAGGAGGAATAGCAAGTCCTCCAACATCCGAGGTGCTCCAGCAGGGATCAAATGGCCATTTTGGGGCCACAAGTTGATTCAATGCAGAAGGAACCTTAGAAAAAATCGAGTCCAATTTCACCATTTAATAAATGAGGGAAGGGAGGCTCAGAGGGAAGAAATAACTTTCTCAGTGACTCACAGGGAGTAAATTATGAGAGCTGAAATTTGAACACGGGGTGTTGGCTCTGAGTCCAGTGCTTTTTAGCCCATACCAGATTAGAAATAAAAGACTTCTAATGACCAGTAGAAAGAGCTCTGAACCTGGAATTGATCCCTGCTCTATCCATTGAGGGGACCTCCATAAACTCCAGCTCTCAATTTCCCCATCTAAAAAAGGGAAGGGGAATTCGATTTGATGATTATTGGGGTCCCCCCTTAGTTCTAATTCTACAGTGTTATACACTCCACTGATCATTTCTCTCTCTGGGATTCTTTGATGGTTTTCTTTCACTCACAGATTTCACCTGGTAGAGAACCCCCCTCTGAACCAAAATTTCCTTCAGGCTGTCAAAGCTCTGCCCCACAAATTCAATGTCTCTACTAGATCTTATTACTATCGCTTCATCACCAATTACGGCACCCATTTTCTCAAGTCTGTGGAGCTGGGCGGTCGGACCACAGACATCACTGCCCTCCGTACGTGCAAGTTGGCCCTGAATGGGTTGAAGGCCAATGATGTGAGCGAGTGCCTCAAGGTGGAGGCAGAAGTGAGTGTGGGTAATGTTGTTCCCTCATCAAAACTCAACAAATGTAGGGAGGAGAAGAAGAAGACTAACATCCAAGGCTCCTTCCACACCACCTACAGCGAGCGCAAGGTGGAGGTGGAGGGAGGGAATCTGAATGGAGCTTCATCTGAACTGCTCTTCTCAGATCAGGATGGGGCTGGGAAGTTCTCAGAATGGTTGGCAACGGTCCCCAGTAAGCCCGGCCTGCTGACCTATAAACTGGAACCCCTGCACTTTCTACTGGGGTCTAAGAATCCCTGGAGAGAGGAGCTGAGACAGGCCGTGAGCCACTACGTGAGCCACAGAGCCCGTTGGCAGGACTGTAGCAAGCCGTGCCCTCCAGGGCAACACAAAAACCCCAAAAATCCATGCCATTGTATGTGCCAGGCAACCTCCTTCACCAATGAGGACTGCTGCCCCAGGGAGAAGGGGCTGGCTCACCTGGAGTTGTCCAACTTCAGTGCCAAGAACTTGTGGGGAGATACCTTCACATTAACTGACGCCTACATCAAGGTCTTCTTCAGAAACAAGGAGATGAGGAGCCCTGTGGTGAAGAACAACAACAACCCCACGTGGAACATGATGCTGGATTTCGGCACTGTGCAGCTGGCTGCCGAGGTCCCCTTGAGGATACAGGTGTGGGACAGAGACCACGGTTGGGATGATGACCTTCTGGGCTCCTGTGACCGTCTGCCAGTCTCGGGAAAAAGGTGGGAGAATTGCTATTTCAAGCACGGCCAGTTCACGTTCCATTACCAAGTGACATGCGTCCCCCATCTCAAGGGGGGCCACTGTATGGAGTATGCCCCTCGTGGAGCTCTTGGGGAACCAGTGGGAAACCGGAGTGGAGCCGTATGGTGAAAGTCCCCACAAGAGGGGCAAAGGGCAGGAGGAGGGCTGTTTTCAAGACTTAATAGACTAAAAAGTGGTGGGGTACAATGGGAGAAATTGTAAATCTAGAGTGAAAAGAGACGTGGGTTCGAATTTCACCTCTTTTCCTTACTACTAAACAAATCTTTGGCTCTGTGTCTCAGTTTCCTTGTTTTTGTTTTTTTTAATGAATGCTTTGGAGCAGATGACTTCTAAGATACCATCCAGACATCAGTTTTCTGCTTATTTAATAATTATAATCACTTATTTTAACATAAAACTATTGTCCCATGAACACACACACCCCCCCCCCCCCGCCGCCAATTCTGATACTGGTAGGGTGTAACAGGGCTCTTTGAAAGAGTAGTGAAACAGATTCCAGTGGAGCGGGTAATTTCCCCTCTGAAAAGGCTGTCAACCGGCCCTGAGTCTAGTATCCTGCACATTTGGGTTACAAAATAGGATAAATATCATATGTTTATTCAGGGCCATGCCTAGAAATTTTTATGCCCAGAACAAGCAGCAAAAAGCACTTGATTGGGGGAAGAAGAGCGCTGCATCCCCATGGAGCTGACTGGGGAGCAAGGAGGGGGCTCACCCCAGCCCACACCTAGTAGCTTCCTATTTTAGTGAATTTTTCCAGCTAACTGGCTACTAAGCACCATTGCTTCTATGACTAAAGGACTTCAAGCACTTTCCCCATTCTCTAAAATTGCTGCCCTTGGCCAATGCTCCAGTTGCCCTGCTCTAGTTATAATTGATATCTATTTGGCTCACTACTTTCTTGACCACTGAATATAAGTTTCTCAAGCTCAGAGACTGTTTTATTTTTGTCTCTGTGTACCCACCTCCTAAAACAATGCCTAGCACATAGTAGGTGCTTTAAAATGTTTTTTGACTTATTGACTGAATTGCCTGAACACACCCAAACAACTGCATTGTCATGGTTTGTCAGATCCCTCTGCCTTCAAGAGACATTCGATTCAATCAATATTTTTCCATACCTATTATGTGCACCAAAGCAGTACCTGCTTTAAAGGAACTCTTTGGCATTAAGAGGTTTATGCCAGAGCTTCTTCAACTTTTTCCACTTGCCCCCTTTTTGTCCAAGAAATTTTTACATGACCTCAGGTGTATAGGTATATAAAATGGGTACACAAATCAAACCTTTACTTGTAATGAATCATAAAGAAATTTATTTTAAAACAATTCTTTGGTATACATATAATTTCACTATTTATTAATGTTGAAAGCAAATTTGCTTATAAGTATTATATAAGTATCTTACATAAGTATACACTTACATATTTTTACATAAAGAATTGAATCTTGAAGGATTATACACTTATTGGCAAACCATTGGGCAAAATAATTCCTAACAATTGCTTTGATTTTATCTTCTTTGGTGATATATTCACCCTTTTTATTTTTGATAGTAGTCATTTGGTTTTCTTCTCTCTCTTTTTAAAGAATATTAACCTTTGTCTGTCTTTTTTATTGATTGTTTCCATAAAACCAACTTCTAGTTTTACTTATTAATTCACTGGTTTTCATACATTCAATTTTATTAATCTCACCTTTAATTTTTAGGATTTCCAATTCAGTTTAATTGGGAATTTTAAATTTGTTCTTTTTCTATTTTTTTAATTGCATACTCAATTCATTAGTCTATTCTTTCTCTATTTTACTGATGTCAGCATTTAGAGATATAAATTGTCCTCTGATTACCACTTTTTCTGCATCTCATAGTTTTGATATTCATAATTATCATTCTCTTAGTAAAATCATTTATTGTTTCGGACTTGTTTTTTAACCCACTCATTCTTTGAGATTAGATTACTTAGCCTCCAATTAATTTTTAAGCAGTTTCCATGGTCCCTCATTAAATATGTTTTACTGCATTATCATCTGAAAAAGATATACTTAATATTAACCATAGAGTTTTTAGGTACAATGTTTTTAACCATAAAGTTTTTATGCTTTAATATTTGGTCAATTTTTGTAAAGGTAGATTTAGATATAAAGCGTGATATTGTAAGCAAATTCGAGGAACATAGTATAGTTTACCTCTCAGACCTGTGAAGATGGAATAAATTTATGTCCAAAGAAGAACTGGAACTCTTAATTGAACACCAGATAGATAATTTTGACTACATTAAGTTAAAAAGTTTCTGTACAAACAAAACTAAGGCAGACAAGATTAGGAGGGAAGCATCAAATTGGGAAATCATCTTTACATTTAAGGGTTCTGATAAAGGTCTCATTTCTAAAATATATAGAGAATTGTCTCATATTTATAAGAATTCAAGCCACTCTCCAATTGATAAATGGTCAAAGGATGTGAACAGACAAATTTCAGATGATGAAATTAAGATAGTTTTTTTCCCTATCTATTTCCATTTGTAATTCGTTTCACTTTTCCTTTAAAACTGGAAACTATAGTCTTTGATGCTTATAGATTTAGTATTGATATTATTTCATTATCTGTGGTGTCTTATCATAATATCATTTCCCTGATTAATTCATTTAATTAAATCTATTTTATTTTTAACTTTGTCTAAGGTCATGATTATTTTTTTGCATCAACTGAAGCATAATAAATATTTCTGATTTCTCATCTTCTCAAAGAATGTCACGTTGATACAATTGTTTTCCCCTTTTCCTTTTATAAGGGAAGTCAATCAGTTGGTTTATGCTCCTTTGAGACATATCACTCCTAAAAGTGGCTCTGAAGTGGGACTTTCACAAAGTCCCACCCCTGGCTAAGCCAGTGCCTTCTTGGTTCTTAGAAGCTAGTCAGGGGCAGAGGCGAAATTGTGACGGAAGTTGCTCAGTGCTTAGGAAGACATGATTATCGATTTCAAGTGCTCTCCTTGGCTCCAGAGAAGAGAATTGGGACCATTCATTTATTCAATAAGCATTGATGGCACTAGTGATGGGACTATAGAGACGATAAAAAAAAAATCTAAAAAAACAATTCCTGACCTCAAGGAACCAACTCCTTGAGAACATAGACAAGTCAATATACCTCATATTCTAAAGTGTTTCACCCCAGTGCTCCCATCCCCAAGGTCTGAATTAGAAGGTCCCACTTAAGGGCAATTTCTAGTTTACAATGTATTTTCCAGATGTAATTTCATATTTAGCTTTGTCACAAGTATGAGCTGGTAATAATGAGAATAAAAGAGACGCAGTTAAGACAACTTGGATTCAAATTGAGCTTTTGACACATGGTGGCTGCGCAGCCTTAAATAAGTCAGTGAACCCCAAGACACTGAGCTGCAGATTAGTCTCTATCTGCCCTGTTTAGGGGAATTTCCTACATCAGGGAAATCATAAATTTTGTCCCCAAAAAAATCAATTGAGACAATTATTACTTATTATCATCATTATTTTATAGATATTTTTCTGTACATATATTGTCTCATTTGATTCTTGCAACAACCCCGGGAAGTAAGTGTTATTATTAAATCTCTTTTACAGATGAGGAAATTGAGGTTCAGATAAGAGAAAGAACTTGCCCAGAGTCACACAGCTAGTAAATATTTAGTGCTGGAACTCGAACCCAGGGCTCTTAACTCCAAATCCATCATCCCCCGGTTACAAGCTCCAATTTCTTTAAGAACACAAATGTACACACACACACACACACACACACACACACACACACACACCTTTGCGTCATTTCTTTCAAAGCTTCTGGGTGGTGGTGGCTGCTGGGCTCTTTGGGCTTCCTCCCCAACACATCCCCAGGAGATTGCGAGCCCCCACCAGTGGCGCTCACACATGCTCCTTCCACTGAGGTTGACCAAACGATCACATGGTGTCTTTGAAGCTCTTATGCAAGTGGTTCCCCCATCTTATACATCTGAGGGTCTGTGGTCATAGCAACAAACCATTGATCTCCCTGCCTCTGAGCTCTTCTCTTTCCACTCCATCCCCCACTAAGAGGCCAGATTAGTCTTCCTGGGATGGAGTTCTGCCATGTCACTTCCCTGCTCAAGAAGCTCTAGGAGCTCCCTCTTGCCCCTGCAAAACATTAAATTTGATATTTCAAGCCCTTCACTGACCTTCCAGGCTTACTCTGCTCTCTTTCACGCACTCCAGGCTACTTCTTGTTCACCCTCACTGTCTGCCCGCTCTTGGAACCCATTCATTCCGTTCTCACCTCCATCTCTTGGAATCCTAGATTTACTGGCATTCTGAAGCCCCTGTGAGCTTCCACCTTGATTGGGGTCAAGGTTCTCCCCTCAAATTTTCACCCAGTGATCTCATAGGGGTCAGCACTTGGAAGGGCCCAAGTCAGAAGGGACCTCAGGGGTGATCTTCTCCAATTCCCTCATATTACCAAGGAGAAGAGACATGATCTTTATTTCTCTCTGCAAGTATTCATTGATTGTGAGTTTTGTCTTTCTGGAAACAAGCACGCGGGTCCTCCTGATCATCCTGGATTGGGAGTGAAAGATCCCAGGGGATCGGCCCTCACTGTCCAGAGCCAGCTCTGGTGGGGGAAAGCAGATGGGGCCCTCCGGGTCCTGTCCTGATTATAGAGCTTACATGGGAGGCAGCGGGCAAGGATGTTTTATGTGGACATCTGGCTACTAATAACAACTCAGAGCCCAGCCCTAATCTTCAAAGCAATCCTGGAACCGCCCATCCAGTCTGGTAGGACCAGGAGCTGGGTGGGCTCTGAGGTATAGGAGACAACAACGGTTCAGTGCCAGAGGCCTTCTCCATTGGGGGCAGGATGTCTCTTGGAGCTAGAGCCAAGTGGATCTAGGTCAGCCGGTTCCAGCTCAGAGACCCAGGCAAGACTCAGTTTCCTCATCTTTAAACCGAGGATAATAACAGAATCTACTTTTTAGCATTGTGAGGGTCAAATGAGATGATATTTATAAAGCATTTTGCAAAACTCAGCTTGCTATATAAATATTAGCTATGATTATTTTCAAGAGTAGGGATTATCTTACATGAACTGATGCTGAGTGAAGCAAGAAGAACCAGGAAAGCATTGTACACAGCAACAAGATTGTGTGATGATCCACTATGAGAGACCTGTTTCTTCTCAGCAATTCAGGGATCCGAGGCAATTCCAATAAACCCGAGGCAAAACACCATCCACATCCAGAGCGAGAACCATG
Source organism: Myrmecobius fasciatus (assembly GCA_023553655.1). Taxonomy (NCBI): domain Eukaryota; kingdom Metazoa; phylum Chordata; class Mammalia; order Dasyuromorphia; family Myrmecobiidae; genus Myrmecobius; species Myrmecobius fasciatus. The sequence goes on from JAJPUD010014785.1 coordinate 37,704, forward strand.
GAGACTCGTGAAAATGGAAGCACACTATTTTCTTTTTTTTTTTTAATTTTTATTTTATTTGCATAACATATGTGTGGGTAATTCTTCAACAATAACCCTTACATAGCTTTCCGTTACAAATTTTTCCCCCAACTCCCCACCCCTCCCCTAGATGGCAGGATATCCACTACATGTTAATTATGTTAAAATATTGGCAAATCGAATATATGTATACATATTTCCAAACTTATCATTGGTGTGCAAGAAAAATCTTATCTACACAAACGATATATCAGATAAAGGAAACACAATGTAAGCAAACATCAATCAAGGAGTATGAGAATGTTATGTTGTGGTCCACATTTCGTATCCCTCTCTCTGGGTGTATATGGCTTACTTCAGTGAACAATTGGAGGTGGTTTGAAACATTTCATTGTTGAAGAGAGCCATGTCCATCAGAATTGATCGTCATATAGTACTGTTGTTGTCGTGTATAATGATCTCCTGGTTCTGCTCATTTCACTCAGCATCAGTTCATGCAAGTCTCTCCAGGCCTCTCTGAAATCATCCTGCTGGTCATTTCTTACAGAACAATAATATTCCATAGTATTCATATACCATAATTTATTCAGCCATTCTCCAATTGAAGGGCATCTATTCAATTTCCAGTTTCTAGCCACTACAAAAAGGGCTGCCACAAACATTCTTGCACATGTGGGGCCTTTTCCTTCCTTTATGATTTCTTTGGGATATAAGCCCAATAGAAATGCTGCTGGGTCAAAGGGTATGCACAGTTTGATAACTTTTTGAGCATAGCTCCAAATTGTTCTCCAGAATGGCTGTATCCGTTCACAGCTCCACCAACAATGCATCAGTGTCCCAGCCCTCCCACAACCCCTCCAACATTCATCATTAACTTTTCCTGTCATTTTAGCCAATCTGACAGGTGTGAAGTGGTATCTCAGGGTTGTCTTGATTTGCATTTCTCTGATCAATAGTGATTTGGAGCACCTTTTCATATGACTATAAATAGTTTTAATTTCATCCTCTGAAAATTGTCTGTTCATATCCTTTGACCATTTATTGATTGGAGAATGGCTTGAATTTTTATAAATATGAGACAATTCTCTATATATTTTAGAGATGAGACCTTTATCAGAACCCTTAAATGTAAAGATGATTTCCCAATTTATTGCTTCCCTCCTAATCTTGTCTGCATTGATTTTGTTTGTACAAAAACTTTTTAACTTAATATAGTCAAAGTTATCTATCTGGTTTTCAATTAAAAGTTCCAGTTCTTCTTTGGACATAAATTTATTCCATCTCCACAGGTCTGAGAGGTAAACTATATTATGTTCCTCTAACTTGTTTACAAAATCACTCTTTATATCCAGATCATGAACCCATTTAGATCTTATCTTGGTATGTGGTGTTAGATGTGGGTCAAGCCCTAATTTCTTCCACACTAGTTTCCAGTTTTCCCAGCAGTTTTTGTCAAATAGTGAATACTTATCCCAAAAGCTGGGGTCTTTGGGTTTATCAAAAACCAAATTGCTATAGTTATTGCCTAGTTTGTCTTGAAGCACACTATTTTCACCTTTGCTTTCCTTCTGGGTTTTTTTTTTCTCTCTTGTGGTTTTTCCCTTTTGTTCTGATTTTTCTCTCCCTACATGATTCATATGGAAATGTGTTTAAAAAAATAAATGTACATGTATAACCTAAAAATATTTTAAATAAAATAAGAATTTTGGGTGGATTTAGGGTGAAAGATTAAAAAAAGAGTAGGGACCATCTCACTTTCTTGCTTATATCTTAAAGGTTTAGCATAGTAGCAAGGCCTTAATAAATGTTTTTCCATTCATATCTATGTCAGAGGCTAAGAACAGGGTCTTCCCGTCTTGGGAATCGGGATTGAGAAGCAGGGAAGGATTGGTTACAGGGAAGGTCACAGAGAGGAAGCAGAAGCAGGCAGACAAAAATTAGTCCTTGGCTGCCCTTCCCTTGGTCTGAGCTGAGATGATCTATAATATTAGTCCACGTGATAACTACATTAAGATTTTCAAAGCACTTTACCTACCTTAACTCATTTTTTTATCCTTACAACAACCCTAGGAGATAGGCG
>JAJPUD010014786.1:0-26155 GCA_023553655.1 Myrmecobius fasciatus
AGCTGGGTAACTTATTCTTGGCTGTAATCCAAGTTCCTTTACCCTTTGGAATATCTGATTCCAGGCCCTTCGATCCTTCAAAGTAGAAGCTGCTAGGTCCTGTGTGATCCTAATTGTAGCTCCTCGATATTTTAATTGTTTCTTTCTGGCTTCTTGTAATATCTTTTCCTTAGTATGATAGTTCTGGAATTTAGCCACGATATTTCTGGGGGACTTAATTTTTGGGTTTCTTTCAGGAGGTGATCGGTGGATTGTTTCAAGGAGTATTTTGCCTTGTGGGTGTAAAATATCAGGGCAGTTTTCTTTTGTGATTTCCTGGAAGATAGTGTCTAGGTTCTTTTTTTCATCATGGCTTTCAGGAAGCCCTATAATCCTTAGATTGTCTCTCCTAGATCTATTTTCCAGGTCAGTTGTTTTTCCTGGGAGATATTTCATGTTTTTCTCTATCTTTTCATTTTTTTGTTTTTGTTCAACTGATTCTTGAAGTCTTGATGAGTCATTCATTTCCAATTGTTCGATTCTAATTTTTAATGTCTTATTTTCTTCAGTTACTGTTTTTAGTTCCTTTTGCAATTGACCAATTACATTTTTTTGTTCATTGCATTCTTTTTCCATTTTTCCTATTTTATTTTGCAGTGATCTCATTTCGTTTCCCCATGTTTCTTCTAATTCTCTTTTAAAATTTTTTATGCAATCTTCAAAGAAAGCCTTGTGACATGGAGACCAATTTATGTCTCTCTTTGGGGCTTTTTCTGGAGTTGCTTTACCTTTAGGGGCCTCAGGATTTGAGGTCTGTTCTTCCCTCTCTCCATAAAAGTTGTCTATGGTGAGAGCTCTTTTTGGTTTTTCTTCATTTTTTTTTTAAAGGTGTGAGGTCTGTTTAGGGCAAAGGTGGGACAGCTGCTTTAATTTGCCCTGGGGCAGTTCTGCTGATTGAGTTATTTCAGGAACTGGGCAGTTCTGCTGATTGAATTATGTCAGGTGCTGGGCAGTTCTGCTTTAGTTCACCCTGGGGCAATTCTGCTGATTGAATTATTTCTGGTGCTGATCAGTCCTGTTGTTTGATTGATTGCTTTAAGGTGCTGTGTAATGGCAGCTAGGTCCGATGCTCATCAGGGATTCAGTGGTTCACAATCTATCCCCCTGAAAAGGCAGACCCTCCAAACCACCTCCCCACAATCAGGACAGATTGGTCCAAGAGGCCCGCAGAAGACTCCCAGGTGTGTGAAAAGCACAACACTCCCAGTCCTGTTCTGACTCCTGTTCTAGCCCTGCTCCAGCTCCGTGCCCCAGTCTCCCTGCGCTGCAGTCTGGGTTCAGCAGACAACCCCCCTGCCCTGTTAAAACAGACCTGTTTTGAGGTTCTTCCAGAGTATCTTCTAGAATCATGTTGTTCTCCAGATGTTGTGGATTTTTTTGCTTCAAAATCAGTCTAGAGGCTTCATATGTTATTGGTTTGAGGGGAGGTTAGAGGAGGTTACAGAAACTCCTGTCTGATCTCCGCCACCATGGCTCCACCCCCAGAAGGAAGTCAAATAATTTTTAATGACTTATTTTCTCCAGTGAGTTTTTGTATCTCTTTTCCATTTGGCCAATTCTACTTTTTAATGAGTTTGTTTTTTTTCTGTGAATTTTCTCCTCCTTTGTCTTCCTCAATTTACCTGATTCTGCTTTTTAAGAAGTTCTCTTCAACAAATTTTTGTATATCTTTTTTCATTAGACCAATTCTGCTTTTCCAGGTATTTCTTTTCCTCCATTGGATTTTTGTGACTCTTTTACCACTTAGCCTGTTTTGTTTTTTAAGATATTGACTCTTTTCCCCCCCAAGATTTCCTTTTATCACTGTCATTTCTTTCCCTAGTTTTTATTTTACTTCTCTTGCTTATTTTTTAAATCCTTTTTGAGGTCTTCTATTGCCTTAGGCCAATTTATATTTTTCTTTGAGAATTTGAATGTAGCAGGTTTGATTTTTTTCTTCTTCTGAGTATGTGTTCTGATTTTCATTTCACCATAGCAACTTTGTACAGTCAGGATCTTTTTCTTCTGTTTGCTCATTTTCCAGATTTTTTCTTGGGTTTTTACTTCTGTTAAAATGGGATTTTATTTCCAGCATAGAGGAGGCATTGTCCTAAGCCTCAATTTCAAGTTTTTTTTCTCCAAATGTTTTCAGAGGTAAGTCAGAGCACCTGTAAGTTTTCATTTCTTATAATGTCATATGATCCAGGTAGAGGTGTGTTTTTGTAAATTATTCACCTGTACTGTGCATTGATCTGTGAATTATCATAAGGAGTCTTTTCCACCCTAAATTTGTGAACAAGGTTCTGGTTCTCCTGTGGCTATAAGTTCTGCTATGCTAGTGTTCCTCCTTGCCCTAAGATTCAGCCCTGAAACTGAGATTCAGTTTCAAAATAAAAGCAGTGCATCAGAATCCTGCCCCCATTGCTAGCAGAAGAACTCTTGTCCATTTTTCTGACCATTTGCCCACCCCTCCCTGACCATTCTGTGGGCTGAGAGGAACTGCCACTGGCTCCAGTGGTTCAGTCTCCTCTGAGGTCTGGTCTTGCTGGTGCAAAAGACTTTCTGCTGACCTTCTTGGTTTGGAAGTTTCTTGGATTGGAAAATTGTTTCACTCTGTTCTTTTGTGGATTCCATTTTGAGATTCCCTTATTTAAAGGGATTTAGAGGGATTTGGGGCTAGGTTCAGGCAAGTTCCTCTACCATCTAGGCTCTGCTTTTCCAAATAAAATTTTTTTAAATCAATTGCTGGACCATTAATAAAGACTACATCCAGCAGCCTGATACCAATATAATGAGTATTTTCTGAGAAGTTTATTAACCTTAAGAAGTGGAATTTTGGGCAGTCAAGAGAGGAAGAAGAGAATAGATTCTGATCTTCCAGCTTGAGGAACATGAAAAGAGAAAAAAAAAATTAGCCTTATAGTTCTAGGAGTTCTGATTTGCTTCTTCAGACATGAATACTTACTCTTAGGCTGGACTACTTTTCTCATTCATGTTGTGGATATTTTGGGGGAATGCACCTCAGATTTTAGGAAAGAATAATTATTGTGACTGTTATGACTTCTGAGTAAATGATTTTTTAAAAATAAATTATTTTATTTTTAACGTATGGGCTAAAACAATCATTTCCCTAACAGAGCATAATAAAAAAGATGATTGTACATGACCCTGGAAATGTTTTATGTATTGTTTACTATTCCTTTTAATCATATAATAAAAGCCTTCGACTCCACAATGCACTAGAAATGGCTGTCATTAGACATAAATAGGCACACACACAATTTATATATATGTGTGTGTATATATGCATATATACACACATATATATAAAATTATTCTACACATGCTTCTATTTATCATTTCTTTCTTTCTCTGGGTGCAGATAAAACTTCTATTTATCATTTCTTTCTCTGAGTGCATATAGATTCTTTATATACCCTTTGTGGTTAATTTGAGTGTTTATAATAGTTAAAATGATTTTTTTCATTCAAAGAAATAATTAAAACAATATATATACATATATATATACATATATATATACATATATATATATATATATATATATATATATTACTTTGTCAATTGAGGTTAAGTGACTTGCCCAGGTCACACAGCTAGGAAGTGCCAGATTTGAACTCAGGTCCTCCTGACTTCAGGGCTGGTGCTCTATCCACTGCACCACCTAGCTGCCCCTATATTGCTTTTTATGTATAAAATGCTTTCTTGGTTTTGCTCATTTTGCTCTTCATTATTTCATGCAAGACTTTCCATGTTTTTCTAAGATCATTGGCTTATTATTTCTTATAGCACAGTAGTATTACATCACAATCATATACCACACCTTGCTCAGCCATACACCTTCCAAAACAAACTCAGTAACTGTATAAACAAAATGATATTAAAAAAAAACTTTTTGTATAAATAAAATCAGATTTGACTAATTGGAGAAATACTAATCATTCATGGGTATGCAGAACCAGTATAATAAAAATGACAATTTATTTAAACTAATATTCAGTGCCATTCTAATTTAAATCTTCAATTTTTTTTACTGAATTAGAAAAAAATAGTAAATGATTATATTTAAAGTTATTTGTATTTGATAATTTATTTTAAATTGGAAAGTACATTGTTGTAAAGGCTTTGGTACTATAGCAGTATAGTATAGGAGTACAGCTCTTTAGGGTTATTCCCTAGAACCTGGGCTAGCATTCAGCCTTTGGGGACTTGGTTTACTAGTGTAATTGCCAAATTGACTAAGTAGGCCAGAGGGGATATTATATTAATTAGTTTAATAGCATCTTATAGGATCATAAAATGGAATGTTTGTGGATTGTATTATCCTGGTTTATTTTTTGGGGGAAGTTATTTTTAAAACATTAAACAGATTTTCTTTTTAAAATTTAGTTCTAACTGTAGCATTGTGAAATATTAAAATTTTTTGACTTTTGAAAGCTGATACTGAAAGTGTTTAATTCAGGAATGATTTTACAAACCTTGAGAAAATTCTTTAATATCTCTAGATTTGTTTCTTCATATATAAAATGGGGGTAATAAATTTTTATGGCATCAAACATGTTTATGTATAGTCAGTATTTTTGTATTTTGTAAATTATTCTAACTTGGTAAGGCATAATTACTAAAATGATTATTTCCCTCATCAATAATTATTATATGAGATATTATAATGAGAATTCATGTTCAAAATAAATGCATCATTTAATACTATCAATGTAGATTAGACTAGATATTTATTTACCACACAATAACTTAAAAAAAGTACAGTGTAAATGTATGTATGTGTTTATGTATCATAATTTATGTTATTTTCTTGTAGTTTCTTAAAAAAAGTTAACAATATAAATAAAATTGGGATGTAGGAAAAGAGTTCAAGTTGAGATTTTATTATAGCTTCATTGTTGAGGTAGAATTGTTGTAGAGATTTGATCTATAATTTATTGGCAAAGACAATTTATAAAAGAAGAAATGGTAGTGAAAATTTAAATGACTTGTACTGCTTCACACATTTGCTGTATCAGATAGTTGACTTGAGCCTGAATTGGCATTCTTGCCTCCAAGGCTTCTCTCTCTATATTGAGTCTCACAGTACTGTTATGTTATTTTAATAAGCTACATATATATTTTCAAAAGATAGCTAGAATAGTTTTATATACTAGACTTATATAAATCCCATATTTCTGTTAGTAAGTTAACTCTCAGATAGTTAATATATTTTCTTGTTATTTTAAATTCCATTCATCTTCCTACATTTTTGCCTTGGTTTTGTAAGTAATACATAGAAATACTGTTGATTTTTATGGTTTATTCTTTATCCTACTACTTTTCTAAGATTGTTATCATAGGTATTTTTTGGTTGTTGATTCTGTTGGATTTTATAAATAAACCTGCATATCTTCTGCCAATAAAATATTTTAGCCTCTTAAAAAAACCATGTATCTAATTTCTTAATGTTGAATTTCATTATTTATGCTTTAATTACCCACTTTGACTAATTTTCTTTATTAATCTTTCAGCCCTGTTGGTCTGAATTAGCCTCCGTGAAAAATATAATTTTGAGGACACATTTTGCTGAAAAGAAGAAAAGGAAAAAAAAAAAACAAAACATTTTTATGAATGGAATGAATTAGCTTCATTTTACAACCTGTCTGCTATAATTTGAATATTGGTTACTCACCTGACACTATTTACCTGTGATGTTTCCTTTGGCATATTACTCTCTTTTGGTTTATTTGTCTTGATTAAAAAATCAATGGTAAGTTTCATAAATTTGATATAGATAATATGAAAGACAAACTAGATTATAGTATGGGCTGTTCTAGTGGTCTATCAAGGCACCATCCTTGAAGCACTTAAACTCTCAAGTTTTTATAGTTGGATCTAATGTTAGAGTTGAAAAAAAATTGGATGTAGAAATTTTAGAGAATTAAAATTAGGTAAGAATTTTCCCCTCTTATTCCATTATGCCTCACTTTTAATTTAACTTCTTATAAATGTTTCATATGCTTGCTCTAATTGTTTTCTAATAGTTTTTGGTAATATAAAAGGAGAAAATTATTCAGACATTTGTCCATTTTTGTCATCTTTTATTTTATAAGGAATCTCCCAATTATGGTAAACTCCCACTCATATGGTAGACAGAACTTGCACATTTTTAAGCCTTTTTTTAGAATATAAGTAAAAAGTAAATAAGAAAAAGAAATATCTTTGAAACTGGAATTTTCACACAATCCTAGAGTAACATTTTTGTAATTTCAAGAAATCTGTTACAGGTTTTTGGCAGTTGATTGAGCCTTATTTTGCACACGTTTCTAGACTATACAAATTAGATGCACAAAGTTAAAATAAAATAAAATAAAAGACCTGCACAGTAAAAAATCCAAGTACAATGAGAATAGAAATATCTCAACATTTAGCACAACAACAAAAAAGATTACTTATTGTAACTTATACTTACTGTATAATCTAGAATCTAATTTTAAAAATAAGCTGTTTTCATATTTTGTTTGCATTTTCTTATATATTGACAATTTGTTTTACTATTATAGTTATTTCTTCTTATGTTCCCAATTCCTCACCATGGAAATATTAGAAAAAAAAAAACCAAAAAAAAAAAAACAGTTAACCAAATTGAAATACTATCATGCTGTATTCTGTCCCTGTGGTTACTCTCCTCTCTGTTTAATGACTGGAAGTGTATATATTTTATTATTCCTTGACAGGATTCATTATAGTTATTCAGTCTTCTTTTCTTTTAGTGTTCTTTTCATTTGCATTGCTACAGTCACTGCACATTCTGCTAGTTTCAATAACTTTATTCATATACATTTTCTCCTGTTTCTCTGAAATCCTTTTTGTAATTTATTAAAAAATAATGTTCCATTGCAATTATGTACCACATTTTATTCAGCAATTTCTCTGTTCATACATATCCTTTTTGTTTCTGATGCTCTGATACAACAAGAGCTACATTTTGAACTACTATAGCATAATATAATATTTAATAGATATCATGATAAACCAGAAATAAGAAAAGGTGGAATTTTCTTCATTTCTTAAAATAGCAGAATACATTTAAAAATTCTTTAAAAATCCTTAAGATTAAAGTAAAAAAGTTGTACTTTTTTGTTATTTGTAAAGTTTGTATTTAAAAGGTAGCTCATAGTCAAATCAATGAAGCATTATCTTAGTGGAAGAAGTAATACATTGAACTTTGTAACAAGTATTTCTTTCTTGAATATTTTATGAAAATAAATGGGAAGGAGTGATTATTCACATTGCAAAAGGAATTATATATGATGAGATTTTATTAGATATAAAATTTCCATGAATACATTTAAGATTATATTCACAAACATTCATGTGTGCCATTAAGAAAGTATTTCTTATATATGAACAATACCCAAAATAAGTTGTTTAAACTAAGAAAATCATAGTTGTCTTTAGATGCAAGTTTAATACATTTTACATTTTAAAACATTAAAATAATATTTGTTTGGTTAAATGAAAAGAAAAAAATGAAAACATAAGTTAAATTTTTCATAATTCATTTTCACATAACAGTGTATAAGTTTTAAAATAAGTGCTTTCTAAAGAGAAGAGTACAATTTATAATAAATTCAGTTTTGTGTTTCATTTGTAGATAAGTAATTTTGCAGAAAATATTTTACCTTGTCTGTTATAGGAAAGGAAAACTTTTGACTTATTGGGTTTTTTTGCTTTATGCTATGTACAAATTTCAGTAAACACTATTGAGCTTCATTAACTGTTTCTGTTTATTTTTTTAATGGAATTATCTTAATGGGAGAAAAATAAGTATATTAATATATATTTTGTTCTCTGAATTAATTTTTCACCCAATTATGATATTTGATTGTGAAAAGTAGTGAAAAGAATCAGGAAAACCTGAATTCAAATTTGGCCTCAATCATTTACTAGTTGTGTAACCCTGGCCAAGTAATGTAACCTCTCTGCCTCTTTTTCCATATTTGTAAAATGGGGATAATAATAAAGCCTATCTCCCTGGGTTGTTTTGAGGATCAAACGATATAATGTTTGCAAAGTACTTTGTCATTCTTAAAGTATTATAGTTCAATACTTCTTAAACTTTTTCTACTCGTGACCCCTTTTTCCTGGACAAATTTTTTTTTACATGCTCCCAAGTATATAGGCATATAAAATAAGTATACAAATCAAACATTTACTGATAACAAATCATAATTTCATGACTCCCACATACAATGATGTGGAGTTGCAAACCACAGTTTAAGAAGCTGGGCTATTTACCAGCTATTCATTATTTTAAAAAATTTTCAAAGACCTTAAAAGTATTATATAAATGTTGGCTGAAATTCATTACAAACTTTTGAGAATGTATGGTAATAGAAAGTTGACTTTGGCATTTTAAAATGCCTTTCCTATGAGTAGATATTTAAATGACTTTTAGATATATAAAAACCCTATAGTTTTAAAAAGTATATTGAAAAAACATTAACACATTGAAATTAAGTATTGTTACATAAAATTTAGATAAATTATATCAACCTAATAATTTTCAGTGTTAAGTGAACCTTGTATCTAATTCTTTTAATGAAAGCAGAAAAAATACCAGAAAGGAGTATATATAATTATAGTAGTGGCAAAAAGATATTAAAATTTTATGTGTTTTTTTGCTTAAACATAGGTGCAATTTAAAATATTGAGAGCAGATTTTCATGAGGTCAGGAACCATAAGCTTTCTTTTTATATAGTTTTAATATAGTCATTTTCTCTTTTAAAACAATAAGCTATTCTTAAAGGGATTAGATTTCATTAGAATACAAATTATGGCTACTATATTGTCCTTCATGAAACATACCATAATAATGATAATTACTAAAAATTATGTAGTACCTATTATGTGACCAACACTGTACTAAGCACATTAAAAATATTATTTGATTTCATCCTAACAACTACCTTGGCAAGTAGGTGCTGTTATTATCCCCATTTAAATGAGAAACCAAGGCAGAGGCTAAGTGACTTACGCAAGGTCACATATCTATTAAGTGCCTTGTATTAAACTCATATCTTCTTGACTCTAGGACCAGTGTTCTGTCCAGTGCACTACCTGGCTGCCTAATCTAACTGCCTAATGAGAAAACTGGCATTATAAGTGTTTAACAATTTATTTAATGATGTTACTTTGAAATAGTGTTACAAAACTATTGTGGTGGGATTTGTATAGTTGTACAATGTTAACTATTGACAAAACTTGACAGAAAAAATGTATTGATTTAAAGAGTTTAATAAATTTAACAATGTTTCCTAGTTTTAGATAAATTGTGCCATCTATGGACTATTTATAAGCATATAATGATAGCTGACATTTCTATTAATGCTTAATTTATGCATCATTGTGGTATATTTGATATTCCATTGGTATGATATAAAAGGAATCTTCCATTAATGCAGATTGCAAATTATCTGTACCACCTATTATTCTACATGACATATATTCATGTTTTCTGTATATATATTATTTTTTTTATTTTTTTAAATTTTAAAAAAAAATTTTTTTAATTTTATTTGCATAACATATATGTGGGTAATTCTTCAACAATAACCCTTACATAGCTTTCTGTTACAAATTTTTCCCCCCAACTCCCCACCCCTCCCCTAAATGGCAGGGTATCCACTACATGTTAATTATGTTAAAATATTGGCAAATCGATTATATGTATACATATTTCCAAACTTATCATTGTTGTGCAAGAAAAATCTTACCTACACAAAAGATATATCAGATAAAGGAAACACAATGTAAGCAAACATCAATCAAGGAGTATGAGAATGTTATGTTGTGGTCTACATTTCACATCCCTCTCTCTGGGTATATATTGTATATATATTATTAAGAAATTTTTAATTCATTTTCTTGACATCATGAAGCATGAAGATATAAATGCAGCATTGATTATCATTGCCTCTTGCCACATGGCTAGCTCTATATCATTTTTTAATCTCACATTTCTCTGCTGGCATTTTTTTTTTGTTTCTATATGCAGCCTGCTTAGATCTGTCTTGTGTCTCTCCATTGTCCTTTTTGTTGATCTTCAATTTCACTTCTTTGGAGATTATTGTTGTGTATTACTAGAACAATATTGTTATTAAATAGAGAGTCTTTGTTTCCAAGAAAAGCTTTTGATCTTTAAAATAGCCTTGCCATGTTCCAAAAACAATCCATTTTTCTTCCTCTTATTTGATTTTGCCCCCACCTTCTCTGTTTTCAGTATATGAGAATATATGTCAATCAATTCATTGTCAAGCAATCACTCATAGGGGAGACAAGGACAGAAGTGGAAAAGTGGCCTTTATTTTTTGCATTGGTTATTAATGAGCACTGATGAAGATCCCTTGTTTCTGTGTCTTTTAAGAAATGAATGCCTTGGGGCAGCTGGGTGGCACAGTGGATAGAGCACCAGCCCTGAAGTCAGGAGGACCTGAGTTCAAATGTGGTCTCAGACACTTAACATTCCCTAGCTGTGTTACCCTGGGTGAGTCACTTAACCTTAATTGCCTCAGCAAAAGGCAAAAAAAAAAAAAAAAAAAAATGAATACCTATACCCATACAATGAATAAGATCTCTAACTTGACTCCCCAACTTTTCACTCCAACTGTATATCATTGTCTAGAAAGCATGCTCTTCATCCACTTGGATTTTTCCCATATTGATAGACCAAACTTGAGTGATTACACATTAAGACGCTTTGCAGTGCTCCTGTGCTTGATGTAACAAGCATAGTGTCATCTGTAAATGGCAATTTCCAAAAGATGATACCATCTATAAGGAATCCCTTTTCAAATTGAACTGTTTAAATTTATGACAGTGGCTAAAACTAATTCCCCTGTTTTATGCATCACTTGATATTGATAATGAGAAATATTGTACAAATTTGATGTATACATAGAAGATACCTTGTTGGAAGAAAGCCTTTAAAAGTAAGTCACATTCTTTTTTTTTTTTACAATTAATAAATGTTTTAGAATATTTTATTTTATACATCTTTCAGTTATGTTATATGAGATACGTAGGCAAATATAGAATATCACTTGCAAAAAAACTTGTGTTTTTCCTAGTACCATTGTCCAGGATGTCCTTGATATGTATACAAATTTAATTAGCAGAGAACAAAATTGAGAACCATAATTTGTGAGTTTATAATAAAGATAATACATTTCAGTTATAAATTTAGTTTCTAATTAGTTTATAATGCCAAAAACTTCTACAGACATAGAAAAAATTTTCCTTCCTTTTCTTGTCTGACTATATCTCTGTAACTCCAATTTACCAGGGCTGAAGGGTCAGAGATAAAGTGTGTTACAGATCTTCCCAAAACAAACAAAAGCCAATGAAACAAAAATAGAAATAAAACCCAACTCTCCCTGAAAGTTTAAAGTGGGAGTAAGTTCCTGATTAATGAGATGAAGAGTTTAGTATCAAATTACAAAAATCCAGAATTGTTTCTATTATGACACTTCATTAATCTTTCCTAGTACTCTAAAATCTCAGACTATAGATTTTTTTTCCCTTTAGTCTCTTGACTGGCTGTGATTCCCATTTAAAAATCTTCCAAGGTAGCAAAAACTACAAACAACACTAGACATGACAAAAGACAGATTTTCCTGATAAGTTTATACAAAAGGTAGAAAAAGAAAAAAAAAGAGGGGCTTCATATTGTTGGGGTACAAAAGTTCTGCTGCAAACAGCTTGATTCTGGATCACTTTATGTTGACTAATACATGTATGAGTTTCCCTTTTTAATTCAGAGTTGTCTTAAGTGAATAAGTCTAGGACTGATGATAGGCAACTGGTTGCTCACAGTAATTTAACAACAAAACAGATAAAAGATTTCCTTCTGGCAAGTTGTGTGGTTCAACTGATCCTTTCATTTTCTGTCTTTCTGTCTCTCTGTCTCTCTGTCTCTGTCTCTCTGTCTCTGTCTCTGTCTCTGTCTCTATATATATTCACAGATCAGGTAACTTTAACTTAAAAACTTCCTTTTAAAATTACAGGTGGGTAAAAGAAGTACAGGAAGAGAAAGAGAAGTAGAAAGAAAAAAAAGTAACATCTGCTGGAGGACTGCCCAAATTAACACATTATGAATCTCCCTTTCTTCCTCTCCCCCATTGAACTCTTAGTTAAAAAGTCCAAGAGAGCTACTCATTTATTCATAAGCATGTCCAGGATAATTTAAACATCCCCCCTAAGTAATTCTACAGGTTAAGATGGTACATAGCCTCCTATCTTGTAGGCTAGGATCAGGGATGACTTGATTGTGTTCCACCTGAACAATAAGGCTACTCACTCAGTTTTTTCTTTCCAAAGTGATTCCAGCTAGGTCAAATCCTACATTTCAATCTGTTTATCATTTCTGTGCAGATGATTTCCTATCTCTTTATCTCCAGGTCTAGTTTTTTTTTTTTTTTTGCGTGTTCATCATTTCTAACTGGATACTTCATTAACATGTTGTTTTTTTTCTACTTTGACATTTCCCAGGATATATATCTTAACATCAAACATATATTTAACCACCAGAAATCCTGCTTCTGGCAACAGTGGTTAATTGAGGAAAAAATACAGAACTGAAATACTTTGGAGAACTTTATTAAATCATTCAGCAGAGGGGAGAGTTGAAAAAGGGATACTCATTCCCCCAAATTTCTGTAAGTTACACATTATATAGGATTCAAACAAATGAAGAAGGAAACTATCTGATTGGTCAGTATGAACGCTATTTCCAGATAAGATGTGGGTTGCTTGAGATGTACAACAGTATGTCCTGTGTCCTCACCTGTGTGTCTCCTTACTTGACTCATTTTTCAGTTCAGTGCAGTCTGGCTTCTGATCTCATCATTCAATTTAACCTGCTATCTTCAGCTTTTGTTTAACAAATGTGATTGACAAATCTGCACCCTTGAGCTTTTGTTACCCCTTTTGTATATACTGTTCTCAATGATTTTATGACACTGCTTTCCTTGTTCTCCTTCCTGTCTAACTTCCATTATAATTTCTGATGGTTTATAATCCAAAATACATCCCCCAGCTGTGAGTGTTCCCCAGGGCCCTGTCCTGAAATCTTAAGTCGCCTATACTTTTCCTTCCCTCTCTCTTTCAGTTAAGGACCTAGCTTCTTATTCAACTGAGTAAAATAAAGACAGGAAGAGGGCTGAATTAGAAGAGTTCAGGAGTCTCAAAATTTATTTGTTATATGATCCTGGACAAGTCACTTAACCCTTCTATCTCATTTCCTTCATCATGTAAAATGAAGGTTATGATAACACCTCAGGCTTGTTTTTAGGATAAAATGAACTAATGTTAATCAAATGCTTTGTAAACCTTAGTTCGCTATATAAATATTAGCTATTATTATTATCTTAAAAAGGAACATTTATATTTCCTCTTTTGTCCTTTGCATCATTTTAAAACCACTTGACATCATCTTTCACACTCTTAATTTCTTCCAGTCTCTGATTCTAAGCTGGCCCTTCTTGACTAGGCCAACTCTGTTACCAGTGCCTGGATCTCATCCTTTCCCTTCTTTTCCAACAGATTGGACCTTTAATCACTTTTTTAATATCTTAATATTTTATTTGCTGGTCCCTTCATTATGTCTTTCAAACGACTCAATCTACCCTGTCCTAAAAAAGACAAAGAACAAAACCAAAATTTCTTCACTAGACCCTACCATCCTCTGAAATTATTTTCTATCACTTCCCTTTGACAGTCCATCTTTTAGGAAAAGTTATTTTCTCTCACTTCTGCTTCTACTCTCTTCATTTTCTTTTCCCTAATCTGCTTTCTTATTATGTTACTCAATTAAAATTTCTGTCTTCAAAATTTCCAATAATTTTTTAATTGGACAAACTGATTGCTTTTTCTTCCTCATCTTAAATGATATTTGGTCTATTTGATTCTGTTGATGACTTTCTCCTTAAGGTTACCCTTTTCTCTCTGGGATTTCATGACACTGCTCTCCCCTTGTTCTTTACCTATCTATTTGATTGCTTCTTCTCAGTCATCTTTTCTGGTTTATTGTTCAAATAGCATCTCCTAACTATTACTGATCTACTGAGCTATGTCCTGGCCTTTTTTCTCTTCTCTCTCTACACACACACACACACACACACACACACACACACACACACACACAGTTTGCTCATGCTTGGTGTCTTATCAACTGCCATATGTTTATCATTTCTGTGCAGATGATTTCCTATCTCTATATCTCCAGGTCTAGTTTTTTTTTTTTTTTTTTGCGTGCTCATCATTTCTAACTGGATATTCCATTAACATGTTTTTTTTTCTACTTTGACATTTCCCAGGATATATATCTTAACATCAAACACATATTTGGATGCTTTAAAATGTATATTATGAATACATGGATTAATTTGCAGGAAACAAGGGAAGATAAGCCAGGAGCATGAAGGATCTGAGACATTTGATGCTTTGACTAGATGATAAATATTGACTGGGCACACAATTAAGCATAAAATATTCATCTAGCTGCTTTAACTTCATTTGTTTTCTACAATGTAGACTATAGAATTCCATTTGTATTTTTGATGTTTGATTCAATGGTAAGAAGTACAAGGTACTTTCAAACACACTTTTAATTAAATATGTTTATTTATCAAAGACATAATAAAATAAGGAAAGACATTAGTACATTGGATAGTTCCCTTATAAGTAAACTTATGAGAGATTATGGACAAGAATTGCATATGTTGAATAAGTTGTAGGCATCATTGTGGGAGGAAATATATAAATCTGTAAAAATCACACACCCTTTAGAAGATTTAAATGTAACAAAACAAAAGCTTTTAGTAAAATAATTAGGTAAGAATATGGATACATCTGTAAGATAGAATCTTGTGCCCCATTGATTGTTAAATTTTCATTTGTATCAGAAATTGGCAAAGAACTTGATTTATTGATTGTCTAGATTTAAGAAAGTTATTGCAAAATATTAATAATGCAAATTAAATTTAGAAGTATGTCCCACATTTTCACAGAGCTGATTGTTTATACTGTTCTGCAGCCATTTTCTAGAAATTTGCTTTTATTTTTAATAAATAGGGTGAAAAAATTGTTTTAAAGAAACAGGGGGGGGGGAGCGGCTAGATGGCACAGTGGATAGAGCACCAGCCCTGAAGTCAGGAGGACCTGAGTTCAAATCTGGCCTCAGACACAACACTTCCTAGCTGTGTAACCCTGGGCAAATCACTTAACCCCAATTTTCTCAGCAAAAAAATAAAAAAAATAAAAAAAAAATAAAGGAAGTGAATTAAGATAGAATTCTTTCATTGTAATAAAGAATTTTATGTAAAAGAATCAAGACTAAATTATATTTTAATGATTTTGATGGGATATTAAAATTTGGTAGAAATCTTTGTTAAACTGCATAGCTATTATTGCTTTGTGCCGAGTTACATAATTTTGTATTTTGTTTGATTACATAAAATATATATTTGATGTTTTTGTGTATATGTGCAAATAATAGTATATTGGAAAATACTTTATACCAAAAGGAACATTATATAAATTCCAAAGCATTGATGCAAAAGATGAAGAGAATAAATGTGACTTTGTTTATAGTTATCATTTTTGCTGTAATTATTCATTTTATTTCAGTCAAATCACACATACAAATCAAGTTACTATTTTAAAAATTAAACTTATTAATTATTGAATAATTAATTGTTGAACTTGTTTTTTTCTCACCAAGGTCAATTCTTGTTATTTGTTCCAAGTTTAGTGTATATTCTTCATAATTCACATATTATATTTAATTCCATAATTATTATTCTAAGTCATTGAGGAATATTTTTTCTTATTAGGTTAATCACCAATATTTTTTCATACTGTCTTAGGATGACAGTTATCATTTAAACTATAAAATATCCAAATGAATATCTTTAAACTATCAGACTTTGTAAATATTCTGATGATCTTCACTGGAGATGTGCAAGTTATTATCCTAAGTATACTTCTGTAATATTTTCAGTTTGGTATTCTCTTTGCCAGTATGTAAAGGATCCATCCACCACATTGAAACTTCTCTATTTTTTTGATGTTTTGTGCATAGCAATACCATATTCTTGCTCTTACTATTTGACAAGATTGCTTCCATTTTACTCTCTTATATATCTTTGATGTCATGCTTATCCTTGTTTTGGGGAGAGGAAAATTGTAGGAAGTTTAAAATTTGTTATGAAAAAATAAAGAGAATCCTCACTATTGGGTTGTGGCCAAGAAACTGCCGAAGTCCCTGAAACACAAAGGTAGCTGTAGACAAATGTGAGGTGCAGTGTATGGCTTTGTGAATTATGTTATCTGAAGTAAGCTAGTGATACGGTAGTTCACAAAGTAATTCACTGTTCCACAAGGGCTTCAGCAATTTGTCTATAGCTTGTAGCCTGAAGCTCCTTTCTGGAGTAAAGAGCTGGCCCATGAATGGGTACCTCTGAGCTCCATGGTTTCCAAGATGGCTTTCTGGAGGCAGTGTTTGAAGTGATGCAGATCAGGATCCCCCAGACAACTGTCCATCTGGTAGACGTCATCAAAAACAATGATCATCTGACCAGATTGATCGCCAAGTCTAAATATCTTGGCTCCCTTCTACTTTGTTACGTGTTTTCTTTGTCTTAATAGTTATATAAGCCCTGCTAATGTATTTTTAATCAAGGAAGCACTCTTTATTCAAATGTCATAAATATTTGACCTCATAGTTCACTGAATTTATTCTCATTCTGTAAAATACTATTTCTCATAATTTCTGTGGAAAAGGAGAAAACCTGGCTTTTATATGTAAATTTGATAGTTAAGTGACTTGGTTTAAAAGGATTCATTTTCTTGGACCTGAGTTTCTTCATAAAATGAAGGGGTTGAACTAAATGGTTTTTCATAATCCTTAGCAATTCAGAAAGATTGTGCATTTTAAAGTTAGATTTTTTATAGAGGTATAGAAAAGGTAGTGTTTTTGTTCAAAATGGCTCTTGTATGAGCTCTCCTTTAAAACAAAGAATGCAAATTATTCAAAATATGTATATTTTGTTTTAGTTCTTCCTAATTGTATAGGTTTCCCTAATTCTTTTTTTTTTTTTTTTTTGTATACTAAAATTTACATACAAAGTACAGTAAAATGTAAGTACTTTGAGGTCAGGAACTGTTTTTCTCTTTATATTCCTAATGCCCAGCACAATGCCTTATTTACAATAAATGCTTTGCTATATATCCAGAAGACCATTCCATGGCATCAGCTTAGAGGGGTAGCTGATTATTTCAATCTTTTTCCCACAGCTAGGTCAAAGGACACAATCTAATGAGATTACATTTATCCCTATTAAAATATAAATCTTACACATCACTTTACAAAATAATCATACAAGTACAGAATATGAAAAGTATAATTAGACAACAGCTCAAGTATAAAAGATGTAGATATTTTAATGGATTGTAAGTTCAACATAAACAAACTGGATAACATGTAAAAAAAATTCAAAGGTTATATTTGATTACATTAGCAGAGATAAGACATCCATAACACAAGAAGAGATGATCCTGTTGTATTTTTTCAAGTTCAGACTATATCTCAAGAACTGAATTTAGTTCTGGTTGCCATATTTTAGGAAAGATGTTGATGGAGCTACACATTTCATGTCCATAGGTAGGTGACCAGTCAGATCTATTGAAGGAACTGGTAAAATTTAGCCTAGAAAAGGAAAGATACATAGGGTCTGTCCTGGGAGTTCCCATTATGTGAAAAACATGTTTTTGACTCTAGAGGGCAGAACAGGAAATAACAAATAAAATTTGTAATGTGGCAGATTTTGGCTTGATCTAACAAAAAGAATTTCTAACAGTTATAGTTGTGGACAACTACTTTTGGGTTTACTGAGCTCTCCTTTGATGGAGGTTTTAAAGGAGAGTACTGGAATAAATTTAATTCAGCATTTTGTTCTTACAAAATGTTTAGCTAGGTGCTAAAAACAGTGCTTAAACTATATGTTTCAGTGATATTGTAGAGGGTAAAGTTTGTTTAAGGTTACATTGGACTAGATAACACATTGTTGTGCCTGTCTCAGTTTCCCTCAGTTGCTGTCTCAGTCTCCCTCAGTTATTGTCTCAGTTTCCCTCAGTTGCAGTATCAGTCTCCCTTAATTGCTGTTTCAGTCTCCCTTAATTGCTCTGTCCCAGAATAGAAATCCCCACTTCCTGACCTTCAGAAATAATTGGACTCACATTCCAAAGTAATCATGAAACCTCCAGATGGCCAGCCTCAACCTCCCCCTTATCTATCTATGTGACCCGGACAAGCAGTCTGCTTTGGCAAGGCTCCTTACTCCCTAACCTGTCAGAACTGAATATATGGTTTCCTTGGACACCAGATGTGCTCAGCTGTTCCCATGAGTTCTTTGTCTCCCTGAGCTATAGGACCCTATATAATGCTTGAAGTTCCTTGATGGAGCTGCTGTGTACTTTGTATTCAGTCAGCTAACATGGCTGTGGCTGTGTTGGTCCCTGGCCTGGACTGCGTGTTTTGAGACATGAGTCCCACAAGTCCTGATCCATAGCTATGGATTCTGAACTCTCAATTAACATCAAAAAAGCATTACCTAATTTCCATGTGTGATACTGCCTCAGTTTCTCCCTGAGCATTACAACATGAGCTATCTATAGTAAGCAAACATCTTTGAATAGTTTCCATGAGGGACTTATCTATCCATCCAGTACTCTTTTATAGAGAAAAAACTAATTTCCTCAAAATTTCAAAATAGTTGTCAGACTTTAATGCTAGTAATGTCACATTTTAAAATGAATTTATATTTGTTTTTTTCTAAGTACACTACATGTTAAATATTTTGTTTGTAGAGATCTTAAAATTTCACCTTACTGTGTTAAGTATAATTTGGCCCATAGTATGTATACAGTATAGTTATAAAATTAAACAAAATAAAACACAACAAAACTTATTTGTATTCTTGATGTCTTAATGATGTAAACTATGTCCTTGATTCTGTGTCCCCTGATCATAGGGGGAGGGCTAGAGAGACCCCAGTCTAAAAAACCTTCCAGTGGAGATGGGAGGGGCCCCACCCACCTATTCATATGCAAACTTGCAATTCAATCAGAAATCTTGGCCTAGGGCATAATCATTGCCCTTCATAGATACTAGCCCTTAATCTCCCAGCCTGAAGCTTTGCAAGGCAAAATAAAAGGATGACTCTGAACCCCAAGGCTTCCCTGGTATCTCTTAAGGGGAAAGGCCTGCTGAACTGCTCAGTGTAAACCCACTGAAAAGGGTGAAAGCCCTCCCAGGCCTCTGCCCACTGGCAAGAGTTTGTTCTTTCCAGTGAAATAAACTTGTTTCCTTTTTTTACCATATAGACAGCTTGCCTCATTTAATAGGGATTTGTAGATTCTTCATGAAGCCCGCAACTGGCCAAAGAGGGGGGTCCCACATCATCTCCCCTCTTTCCATCTTTTCCATCTCTCTCTGTCTCTTCCTCATCATTAACTCTCTATTTTGGAAACAAATATTTTATTAATCAACTTATTGCTGTTTAGTTATATTTTCTGTAGCTATAATATTAAATAATGTACAAATACAGGGAAAAAATTCTTCCTTTTGTATTGAGAGTGAGGTGGCATTCCTCATTTGCTTATGAAAATTATTTTACAAATGGAATACAATGGAATTTTTATAATAGGTCATAAATATTTATTAGCAAGATCTTTACAGCAAATTCAGTTATGCATTTGAACTAATGTGAATTCTTTCTTAAGAAGGTTCCAGGTCAGAAGGAAGGGAAAAGAATTTTGGAATAAAAGGTTTTGAAAATTATGCATATCTTTTGAAAATAAAAAGCTTTAATTAAAATAAAATAGCCTGGAAGGTGACATTTAAATATCAAAGTTTTCAGTTCTATACATTTGAAAATGAATTATTGACAGAATCTGACATTCTTGTTTTGTTTTGTTTTAAGGAAAAAAAAAGTTTGCACAAAAATGAATATGTGGCTATTAATCTGATAAGTTTATTTTTTTTTAATATTACTTTGATTAGTATGATGAACAAACATCTGTTGGTTTAATTGGTTTCACAATAAATGCTTATTTTTTCTTTTTTGTAGCTGTAATGATTGAGGAGGAAATTAATTTTAAAATATAACTTTTATTTGTTCCTTTTTTGAATTTTTATTTTATACTAACCTTAATGATTTTGTTGAAATTTTACAAAGTGCCTCTTATAGTTTAGATTCATTAATAATGGTTCAAATTATGTAATCTGTTGGTAAGAAGAAATAGCTGTCTAACTAATACAGTATCTGTATGATGGGAAGCTATTGTGCAATTATTTCGCATATGATAGAATAATGATAATTTTCCTTAGATGAAAATTTGAAATCACATTATTGACTTTCAATCCCATTAAATCTTATGATACCTCCTAATCAGCAATTGATAGCAATTCTGGGTTGTTAAAGACTATGCCAAAGTACAGGTTCCTTAAGTTCCTAATGTTTCTGTGGGTTCTTTGGCTCCTCCATATGCAATTATGTTTAGGACCACATTAGAAAGCTCTAGAAGAGGCTCTTCATTGGAAGGTTGTGGCTCAGGTGTGCTCCCCCACATTATCCCCATTTCGAATTATAGCAATTACATGAAAACAGTTTACTAAGTTGTGAAGTTTTGACTTGTTACTGAAGGGAATATTCATAACTGTGAAATCACTGATCCTAAAAGTGTTGAAATAAATAAGTAATCTAACCATCTAGTTTTTGCCTTCTTGTGGAATAGATTCACATTCCTGGAACATGAGTGGTTTTTTAAAAACTAATTTTAAAATTAAAATGCATATAGATATTGATGTTTATAAAGTACTTTCCTTACAATAACTTTATAAGGTGGTTTATAAAAATATATTTTACAGACTCTGAGAGGTTTCTAACTTGCTTAAGATTTCAAGTTAACATAAATAATTGCTTATTGACTCTAAGAAAAATTTGTTTTTGTTGCTGAAACTCTGAAGGTTATTAGAAAATGACTTGGGGAATTTTCTTTTTTGCTTTGTTTAGTTATAATTTACATTATTGAGCTATGCCATCACTACAGCAAATGCTATTATAATAAAATATTTGTATGAAAGGTAGCCTGCTCAATTCAGGAAAGTTGTTTACTGATTTATTCCTTTCAACTGGCTTCTTTCAATTTTTCTTTTTTTTACATGTTTTATTTTTCCCTAATTACATATAAAAACAATTTTTGACATTTGCTTTTTTTTTTTAAGTTATAAGTTTTAGATTCTATCTCTCCCTCATTCCCTCACATCCTCCTTCCCTGAGGTGGTAAGCAATCTAACATAAATTATTATACATGTCTAATCTTATAAAATATTTCCATGTTAAGTGTTTTGTGCAAGAAGACTCAAAGAAAGAAAGGAAGAAAGGAAGAGCAAACACTTCAGATAATATCAGTTCTTTCTGTAGAGGTACACAATATTTTAGTTTCAGATCATTGTATTGCTGAGAGTAGCTAAGTTGTTTACAATTCTTCATCATACACTATTTTGTACAATGTTCTCCTGTTTTTGCTCACTTTATTTTGTATCAGTTCATGTAAATCTTTACAGGTTTTTCTTAAAACATCTTGCTTGGAGGCAGAGCCAAGATGGCAGAAAGAAGCCAGAAAGTTGCCTGAGTTCTTCCCAGTTTTTCTCAGAAACAATGCTAAATCAAGCCTCTAAATAAATTCTGGAGTGACAGAACCCAGAAAAAGATGGAGTCAAACAATTTTCCAGCTTAAGATAATTTCAGGAAAAGTCTGTTTCACTTGGGAAAAGGGGAGCATGACCCAATGCTGGTGCAGTGTGAAGAATCTATCTGGAGGCTCTGAGCTGCAGCATAGATGGACTCTACAATCCTGGTTTAGTGAGCCACTGACAACATGTGAACTGCGAAGCCTCCAGTGCCCATGTAGAAGGCAAATTGTGAGCCTTGGAACACTGGCACAACAGGCACTACTGGGCCAGGTTAACCCACAGGCAAGCTGTGAGAACCTTCAGAACCTCTGGCTCCAGTGACTAGTCCCCTGATCTCCAGCAAAAGAAGCTTAGAACAGTTTCCTTTTATGCCTTCAACACAGTGCTGAAATTTAAAAAATGAGGGGAAAAATAAAAAAGAACCCTCACCGCAATAAGATACCATGGTGATAGGGAAGATCAGAATACAAACTCAGAAGAATGGCAAAATGTCCATGTGTAAAGTCTGAAAGGGAACTATGAAATGGTTTAAAGCTCAAAAGATTCTCTAGGAAAAGCTCAAAAAGTATTTTAAAAATCAAATAAGAGAGGTAGAAGACAAATTGGGAGAAAAAATGAGTTATGTAGGAGAAATATGAAAAAAAGAGCCAATAGCTTGGAAAAAGAAACACAAAAATTGACTGAAGCAAAAAACTTCTTAAAAAAATAAAACTGGCCAAGTGAAAGAAATCCATTGAAGAAAACAACTCCTTTAAAAGTAGAGTTGATAAAAAAGCTAACAGAAGAAAATCATTAAAAATTATAATTGGGGGCACTAGATGGCACAGTAGCTAGAGCACCAGCCCTGAAATCAGGAGGAGCTGAATTCAAATCCAGTCTCGGACACTTAAAACTTTCTGACTGTGTGACCCTGGGCAAGTCACTTAGCCCCAGTTGCCTCAGCAAAATATATATATATGGGAAAAATGGAAGCTGATAACTCTATAAGATATGAAGAATCAATCAAAAAAATTTTTTTAAATAGAAGAAAATGCAAAATATGATGTATTTCAACAAATTATCATGGAAAACTTCTCTGAAATCTTAGAAGCAGAGGGCAAAATACTAATTGAAAGAATTCACTTGTCACCTTTGGAAAGAGATTCCAAAATGAAAACTCCAAGAAACATTGTAGCAAAATTCCATAATTATCAGGTCAAGGAGAAAATACTATAGGCATGCAGAAAGAAACAATTCAAATATTAAGGAGCCACAGTTACACAGATTACACAGGATTTGGCAACTTCTACATTAAAGGATCAGAGGGTGTGGAAATGTTATTCTGGAAGTCAAAGAACTTCTGGTTACAATCAAGAATCAATTACCCAGCAGAACTGAACACAATCTCTCAGTGGAAAATATGCACATTCAAACTTTCCTGATAAAAAAGACATGATCTGAATAGAAAATTCGATCTTCAAATACAAGCCCCAAGAGAAGTGTAAAAAAGTAAGGACAAAGAGAAACAAAACAAAACAAAACTATCTTATTCAGTAATATTAAACTGTTTACATCCTTACACAGGAAGATGATATTTGTAACTCTTAAGAACTGCATTTTTCATGGGGCAGTTAGAAGGGGTATACATAGCAGAGGGTGTTGGTATAAGTTGACTTTGGTATGATATTAAAAAAAAAATTAAGGAGTGAATAAAAGGATTGTTGGGGGAGTAGCAAAAGTAAGATCAGAGGTGAATCAAGGATGCCCATTGTCACCACTATTATTCAGTATTGTATTAGAAATGTTAGTTATAATAATAAGAAAATAAAATAAAATAAAATTGAAGTAGCATAGGGAATGAAGAAATAAAACTCACTCTTTGAAGATGATATGATGATATACTTAGAGAATACTGGATAATCAATTAAAGAGCTACTTGAAACAATTAACTTTAGCAAAATTTCAGGATATAAAAGAAACCCACATAAATCATCAGCATTTCTATATATTTACCAACAAAACCTTGTAGAAAGATAATTCCATTTTAAATAACTGTAGGCAGTATAAAATATTTGGGAATCTACTTGCCAAAACAAATCCAGGTATTATATGAATACATTTTTTTTTCTTTTTTCTTTTTTTTCTTTTTTTTTTTTTTTTTTTTGCTGAAGCAATTGGGGTCAAGTAACTTGCCCAGGGTCACAAAACTAGGAAGTATTAAGAGTCTGAGGTCAGATTGAAACTCAGATCCTACCCACTGGGCCACTTAGCTGCCTCATGAATACAGTTTTTTAAAGAAGCTTTTCACAGAAATAAAATCAAACTAAAGCACAATTGGAAAATATCAATTGCTCATGGTTAGGCCAAGCTAATGTAATAAAAACGACAATTCCACCTAAGTTAACCTACTTATTCATTGCCATACCAATGCAAAACCAATGTAGCCATGATTAGAAGGAAAGCAGAATGCTGGGAAGACATTTTAATGCCAGTCTTTCTGATAAAGGCTTCATTTCTAAAATATAAAGAGAACTAAGAACATTTTATAAGAATACAAATCATTCCCCAATTGATAAATGGTCAAAAGTATGAACAGGCAATTTTCAGATTAAATTAAAGCTAATTTTAGTCATGAAAAAATTAGCTAAATCACCATTGTATTAACTCCATTGTATCTCCTCAAACTCATTAGATTGGTTTAATATGAGAGAAAAAGAAAATTATTAATGTTGAAAAAGATGTGGGAAAGCTGGAAGAGTACTGCATTGTTGATGAAGTTATGAATTGATCCTACCATTCTGAAGAGCAATTTGGAATTATGCCCAAAAGGCTATAAAATTTTGCATACCCTTTGATCCTGCAGTGTCACTTCTGGGTCTGTATCCCAAAGAGATCACAAAAAAGGGAAAATGACCCACATGTGCAGAAATGTTTTCAGTAAGCAATGATCAATGATGACAGATTTATCTCTTCTCAGCAATTCAATGATCTAAGAAATACTATCCATATCCAGAGAAACTCTATGGAGACTGAATGCATATCAAAGCTTACTATTTTTATTTTTTGTTCTTTTCTTTCTTTCTTGTGGTTTTCCCCTTTTGTTTTGATTTTTTCTTTTACAACATTACTAATATAGAAATATTTCTAAAATGATTGGATATGTATAATTGTATCAGATTACTTGCTGTCTTGGGGAGAGGAGAAGAAAGGAAGGGAGGGAGAAAAATATTCGGAACTGAAAATCTTGTGAAAATGAATGTTAAAAATTATCTTTATATGTAATTTGAAAGAAATTAAAATACTAAATGAAAAGAAAAATGATGAGCAAGTAGATTTCAGAAAAACCTTCAGAAAGACTTAGATGAACTGATGCTGAGTGAAGTGAGAAGAATCAAAATATTGTATATAGTAACAACATTGTGTGATGATAGACTTACTCTTCTCAATACAAATCAATATAGATTTGGAACTCAAAATCTTACAAAAAATGGATATTGTAAATTATCTTTAGATGTAATTGGAGAAAATACTATTAATTAAAAAACATATCATGCTTGTCATTTTTTACAGCCCAATGATATTCCATTACAACTATACCACAAGTTGTTCATTCATTCCTCAACACTTGGAATTCCTCCATTCCCAATTCTTAATTATAAAATAAAAGAGCTACCTTAAATATATTGTTTTTTACAAGGAGGTCCTCCTCTGCT
This sequence comes from Myrmecobius fasciatus, assembly GCA_023553655.1. NCBI lineage: Eukaryota > Metazoa > Chordata > Mammalia > Dasyuromorphia > Myrmecobiidae > Myrmecobius > Myrmecobius fasciatus. The sequence continues at coordinate 25,535 of JAJPUD010014786.1, forward strand.
TTTGTTATATTTTTCAGATACAGACATAACAGTGGTATGGCTGGATCAAAGGGTATGCAAAATTTTATAATGCTTTGGACATAGTTCCAAATTGCTCTCCAAAATGCTTGGATTAATTCATAAGTCTAGCAATAGTGCATTAGTGTCCTAGTTTTCCCACATTCTCTCCAACATTTATTATTTTCCTTTTCTGTCTTATTAGCTACTCTGGTAGATGTGAAGTGCATTTCTCTAATCAAGTTATCGAGAACCTTTTAATATGATTATATATAACTTTGATATAGATTACTTAACCTGAAAATTGTCTGTTCATATCCTTTGACCACTTCTTAATTGAGGAATAATTTGTATACTTATATATTAGACTTCATTTTTTATATGTTTTAAAAATGAGATCTTTATCAGAGATAATTGCTGTAATCCTGCTTCTTCCCCCACAATTTTTTTTTTCTGCTTTCCTTCTAATTTTGGTTGAATTCATTTTGTTTGTGAAAGAACTTTTAATTTTATATAATAAGAATTATACATTTTTCATTTCATTCAAACAATGCTCTATCTTGTTTGATTATAAATTTTTTCCTGATCTATACCACTGAGAGGCAGACTGTTTCTTGTTCTTCT
>JAJPUD010014786.1:26255-39803 GCA_023553655.1 Myrmecobius fasciatus
ATATTTAGTTTACTCCTTACTCTTTTTCAGTTTTCCAAGCAGTTTTTGTTAAATAATGAGTTTTTCTCCCTAAAGCTTGAATTATTAGATTTGTCACACTAAATTACACTGGTCATTTATCACAATGTACATAATCTTTTCCACTGATCAACCATTTGGTTTCTTTGCCAGATTGTTTTGATAATTACCACTTTATAGTGCATTTTGATATGTGTGATTAGGGTATAGCTAGACCACTTTCCTTCACATTTTTAATTGATTAATTGATTCCCTTGATACTTTTGACTTTTGACTTTTTCTATCAAGATCTATAAAATAATTTTTGGTAGTTTGATATGTTACTGAATCAGTAGACTAATTTAGGTAGAATTGTCATTTTATTATATTATCTTAGCCTACTTATGAACAACTGATAATTTTCCAATTGTTTAGATCTGACTTTATTTCTTGTGAAAATTGTTTTGTGATTGTGTTCATATTGTTCTCAGGTTGATCTTGGCAAGTATTTTATATTGTTTACATTATTTAAAATGGGATTCCTCCTTCTATTTCTTGGTGCTAGACTTTGTTAACAATATATAGAAATACTGAAGATTTATGTGGGTTTATTTTATATGCTGCAACTTTTCTAAAGTTGTTAATTATTTGCACCGGCCTTTTTTTTTTTTTACTTGATTTCCTAGGATTCTTTAAGTATGCTGTTTCCTCATTTCCTCTTCTAATTTCTTCAACTGTTTTTCTTATTGCTATCTAGAGCTAAATGCTAACTATAATTTCCAGTACAATAGTGAATAATAGAGGTAATTTGGGGTATCCTTATTTTACTGCTGATTATATTGTGAAGACTTCTAGCTTAACTTCATTACAGACAATGCTTGTTAATATATTAATTTAAGTTCAAATTACTTCTGTACTGTTAAGAGTTTTTGATAAAAATTGTTGTATCTTGTCAATGACTTTTTTACATTTGTTAAGAAAATCATGTGATTTCTGTTTGGTTTGTTATTGTTTTGGTCAATTTTTCATGAGTATTCATTAAGGATATTGATCTAATTTTTTTTCCTGTTTTCACTCTTCCAGATTTACATAATAGTACCATATTTACATTGTAAAAAGAATTTGGTAGGATTCTATTTTTTTCCAAATAGCTTATATAGTTTTGGAATTAATTGTTCTTTAAATGCGTCGTAGAATTCAATTCTGAATCCATTCAGCCTTGGGAATTCTTTTTTTTTGTAAGTTCATTGATGGTTATTTAATTTTTTTTTTAACATTGGGTTCTTTAAGCATTCTATTTCCTCTTCTGTATAGTTTTTGCTTTTATTCATTTCTTTTAGATGTTTAGATTTATTGGCATCTAATTAGCCAAAACCCTCCTAATAACTATCTTAGTTTTCTCTTCATTGATTGCAAATTCACCCTTTTCATTTTTGATATTGATAATTTGATTTTCTTTCCTTTTAAATATTAAATTAACTAATGGTTTATCTATTTTATTGTGCTTTCCCCCCATAAAATCATCTTCTAGTTTCCTTTATTAATTCAATGGTTTTCTGATTTTCAACTTTATATATATTTCTGATTTTTCAATTAGGTGTTTAATTGGAGATGGGTTTTTTTGTTTGTTTGTTTGTTTCATGTCCAATTCATTTATCTGCTCATTTTTCTTTCTATTTTGTTGATGTACAAGTTTAGAAATAGAAATTTTTTCCTAAGTACTGATTTGGCTTCATCCTATATATTTTAGTATATTGTTTCATTTTTGTCATTCTCTTTAATGAAATTATCACTTGTTTCTATCATTTTTTGATCCACTTACTTTTAGGATTAGATTATTTAGTTTTCAATTTATTTTTAGAAATATTTTCCCCCTGTTCTTTATTGAATATAATTTTTATTGCATTATTTTCTGAAAAGAATGCATTTTAATATGTTTTCTCCAATTCATTGTGAGATTTTTATGTTTTAATCTAGTGTTAATTTTGTGGAAGTGTCCTTGTACTGCTTATAAAGTAGTACATTCCTTTCTAGTTCCATTCAGTTTTTTTTTCAGAGATCTGTCATATCCAATTTTATCAGAATTTTATTCATCTGCTTAACTTCTTTCTTATGTTTTCTCTTTCTTGTTTCTGTTTTACCTTTTTTTGTTTCTCTTGTGCCTTGTATTTTAAGATCATATTTTTTTTCTAATTTAGCTCTAGTCTTTTGATTAGGTATTCCTGAAAATCCCTCTTTTTTTTTGTTATTTTATCTAGTTCTGAGAGGGAAAATTTAAGATCCCTCACTAGTATTTTTTTATTATTTATTTCCTCCTGTAACCTTTAATTTTTCCTTTAAAAATTTAGATACTATGCTATTTTGCATATAACATACATATATATTTTCTATTGATATTACTTTATTTTTTTAGCAGAATATAGTTTTTTTAAAAATTCTTTTAATTAGAATTTTGCTTTTGCTTTGTCAGAGTTCATGATAGATATTTTTGCTTTTTTTTTCAACTTCAACTGAAATGTAATAGATTCAATTCTAGGCTCTTACTTTATGTGTTTCTCTGCTTCAAATGTGTTTTTGTCAACAACATATTATAGAATTCTGATTTTTAATTCATTCTGCTATCCAGTTCCATTTTATAGGTAACATCCCATTCATATTTTTAATTACGATAACCATTTATTTTCCTCCATTCTGTTTTCCCCTTGTTTGTCCTTCTTCACTTATCTTTCTCTCTGTCCCTTCTCACAAGTGTTTACTTATGATTACCAGATCCTTCAATCTACTCTCCTTTCTATCAGTTCTTTCATATGTTTTTTCCCCTTTTTTACTTCTTTATATAGTAAGGTAAATTTCTATATCCAATCAAGTATGTATGCTATTCCCTCTTTGAGACAATTCTAATGAGGGTAAGGTTGAAACTTTGCCCCTCTCTCCTTCCCCCTCCTCCTAATTTCTCATGTACTGTAGTAATTTTTCATCCCTCTTTTATGTGGGATAATTTACCCCATTTTATTTGTCTCTTTTTCTCCCAGTGCAATTCACTATCTCCCCCCTTAATTTTTTGGGGGGAGAGAATCTTCCCATCATAATCATCTCACACCCATACTCTGAGTCTATGTATGATTCTTCTAATTGTATTTATAGTAATAAAGTAATAAAGTTCTTAAGAGTTGTATATATATATATGTATATATATATTATATGGAGGGAATATAAAAGAGTTATTGACTCTTAAATTTTCTCTTTTGTGTTTGTTTTATCTTTCTATGTTTTTCGAGTCTTGTATTTTGATTAAAAAAAATCAGCTCTGATCTTTTTATTAGGAATTCTTTAAAGTCCTCTAGTTAATAAATACCCATTGCCTTCCAAAGGATTATACTAAGTTTTGCTGGGTAGGTGGTTTTTAGTTGTAATGCTAATTATTTTGCCTTCTGTGTTATATTCCAAGACCTCCAGAAGCTGATAAATTTTTTGCAATCTTGACTGTGGCTCTACAATATTTGAATTGTTATTTCTGGGTGCTTGTAGTAGTTTCTTTGTGACTTGTAAACTATGGCATTTGACTATGATATTCCTGAGAATTTTCATTTTGGAATCTTTTTTTAAGGTAGTGATTAATTAATTCTTTCAGTTTTTCTTTTGCCCTCTAGTTATAGAGCATTAGATCAGTCTTTCTTTATAATTTCTTGACATATGATGGGCTTATTTGTTATTCCTATGTAAAATGACTCCCAGCTCTATATCCATTCTTAGTCTTTTTTTTTCCTGAGTTCAGAAATCATATCATCAGTTACTCTTTGTAACTCAAATCTCAAATCCAGCACCTCAGAAATAGATCTTGGTATCATTTCCTTCAAATCCACCTCTCCTTCCAAACTGTCCTATAACTTTCACATGCTTGCAATTACCTAGGGTTATAACCTTCGTGCCAACTACTAGTTTTCAAACTCATTCTTCACACCAATCTATTCCCTTGCTAAAACTTATTTATATTTTTACAATATTTCTCTTTCCTTCTACTCACACTATTACTGAATTCATATCCTTATTACCTCTTGCAATAATGTATTTGGGCTCCTTACTTTGTCCTCTCCCTATTCCTTTTTATTTTCTGTATAACTGTGATAATGATTTTCCTAAAATATAGATCTATGTCATCTTCCTATTCAATAAATTCCAGTGCTTCCCTATTAACTCTGTGAGCAAATATAAATTTCTCTGTTTAACATTTAAAGAATTCAAAACACATTATTCCTTTTTTTTTCCCTTGGATTTTTTATATACATTGCCCTCCTCAGTGTATCCTTTGAGCCAGCTATATGGGTTCTTTTCTTTTTTCTTTTTCTTTGGAGATTGATTAGCTATTATAAAGGAATATTCACTGAAAATATGTAGTATCACAGCTGCATTTGAAATTCAAATTCTACAAGCAGTTAGGACCTGGAGGCGAAGTGTAATTAATAGAATTGGAACAAAATAGATTATACATAATAACAGGCTTTTAAATCAGAGGTTAAGATTTAGTTTAATACTTTAGAATAAAAATATAAAGATTTTTGGACTATATTTTTAAAGATTTGAGAATTTTTTTTAATGCTTAGTGACATTAAAAATATAACCCCCTTATTTAAAATGTTGCCAAAGTTTGTGAAGAGATATTATCTTAGAAAGGATTCTAGCATTTCACTTGAGGATATTTATCCTTATTCTGTTTTTAGCCTGTGCAGCTTTCCTTTAATCAGTGGTAGGATTTCTGACACTAAAACAATTACATTATTATCATCCCTTTTCCTACAAAATTTATAAAAATAATATCTAGTATCCATTTTATTTCAGGAGATGGATAGCATGCTTCATTATTGGTCCCCTGCAGTCATGATTGGTCATTGCATTAACAACAGATATCAAGTTTTTTCAAAGATTTTAAAATTAATTATATATATATGTATATATATATATACATGTAATATATTATACATACATGCACATATATGTATATAACATATATATACATTGTTGTAGTCATGTATTGTTCTTTTGGATCTATTAACTTCACTGTACAATAATTAACATGTCTTCTCATTTTTTTTTTAAATCCATCCCTTACAGGGGAATAGTTTTCAATCACATTAATATTAGTTATTTAGTTATTTTCCAATGGATGGATATTCACCTATTTTCCAACCTTTTACTACAATTAAAAAGTGCTATTATAAATAGTATTTTATATGTATGGATCTTTTTCTTTTGTTTTTGTTAATTTTGGAGTATTAGCTTAGTGCTAGTATATGAGTAGATCAAAAAGCTATGTATATTATATGATAAAGTCTACCATGAGCAGATCAAAATGCTTTTGGAATATAGGTTCAAATTGCTTCTCCAAATGTATAATTCTAATGATAATGTTAAATAGTAATCATGTTAATATAATAATTACAATAAATGAATGGACTATTTCAGAGCTCCACCAGCAATCTTTAGTGTACTTATTTATATACTTATCTTAAATAAATTTCAAATATAATAACAATAATTATATTCATGATGATGATAGCATATAGCATCTGTATACCAGAGGGCTATACATACATTATTTCATTTGATCTTTACAAAAAATGTGTGAAATAGGTATTGTTAATTTTTCCATTTTATCAATGAAGAAAATCAAGGATGAGGGAGGTTAAATGACTTGATTAGGGACATATTGCTAGTGAGTATATGAGGTAGAATTCAAGTTCAGTTCTTCTTGACTCCACGTCTCACAATGAAATCTATCACAAGTAAGAAATAATGGAAAAATTTGTTTTTTATAATTTATACATTTATTGTTTAGCTTAACAATATTTTTTATCTTTTTTACCTTTCACTGTACTTATAATTTTAATTGCAAAATTGAATCAACAAGTATTTATTTAGTGTTCACTCTTTGCCCAGTAACAGGCCAAGTGTTGAGGATATCAAGAAAAGCAAAAAGCAGCAGTCCCTAACCTTAAGAATTTCCAATTTCTTTGAACTACTATGTACAAGCAAGTTATCTACAGGATAACTTAGAGAAGGTGTGAAAACATTGGCATAAAGAAGATAAGGAAGGGCTTCTTGAAAAAGATGGAATTTTGGCTGAGGCTTGAAGTAAACCAGGGAAGCCAGAAAGCAGAAATGAAAAGGGAAATCATTCTAGGCTTGGGATACATCCTCTATACTTGCTCCTGCTGATGTGGTATTGATGGATGAAACAAAGATGCCCAGGACACCTTGGGACTCCCACCAGACCAATCCCCATCAGTTGTGAGTTTGCCTGTCAGTATGTTGGCTCAGGACAGGTATATTTTCTATTTCTAAGCATGAATTATGATTTCCTTTATTATAAACTTAATCTTCTCCAGAACTCATGCCATCAGTTAATATATGATTAAAAGTTTACTCCTTATTGATTACATTCCTATGTTATTCAATAGCTTACAAAATAAAGCTAATATTGTATAGAATAGCCATCAAATGGGGAAAAATCCCAACAATTTAAATACTGGGGGAAAACAATCAGGATTTCACAAGACCTAACAGCTTCTACACTAAAAATCTTAAGACTTTGGAATCTTATCTTTTGCATACCAAAGGAGCTAGGGTTGTGTCCCAGAATAACTTATCCAGCAAAGTTGTGAATAATTTTAAATGGAAAAAAATGACTTTTAATTAATTGAAAGACTTTTAGGTATTTGTAACAAAAAGACCAGAACTTAATGGAAAATTTGATATAAAATATCCAGAAGAAACATAAAGAAATAATTATATTATAATTACATAGACACTGATAACATTTAAATTGTTTACTTATGATACGCAAAAATGTTATCAATATTCTTAACACTGTTATTCCTACTAAGGTAGTTTGAAGAAAAGATTCTGGTTGAGTTGTGATATGATGGGGTGATTCTAAAAAACAAAATTGGGTAGAAAAGGTATAAAGAAGCAATTATTTCACAAAAGCAAGGTATGAAAGAAATAACTAAAGGAAGGAAACAAGTCAGGGTGGTAATGTTGATAATGTCTTATCATGGTTGAAGAGGAAACAGTGTAAAGATTTAGAAGTCTGAACTTCTAGAGAGGTGAGAAAGAATAAATAAGGTGGAGGAGAGACTAAAAAGGGTATGTAGAATAAGATTAGGAGTGTAGGGAAGCAAAATAAAGAATTTTGGAGGAGTAGGTAAAATAAAGAATAAGAGAGTAGGGTGAAAAATAAGGCAACAAAAATATGATAAAAAGAGTCTGAGAAGAAAAATAGTAAATAAAAACAAGATAGAGGGAAATTCACAAATATTAATTAGAACTTTGTCAAATCTGTAACACTACAAGTCATTCTCCAGTTGACAAATGGTAAAATGATATAAACAGGCAATTTTCCAATAAAGAAATCAAAACAGTTTATACTCATATTTAAAAATGCTCTAAATCATTATTGATTTGAAAAATGTAGATTAAAAAAACCTTGAGATATTTTATACTTTCCATATAGTCTACAATGATAGAAGGGGGAAATGACATTTTGGAGAGGACATGGAAAAAATGGGACACTACTAATTCATTGTTTGTTGAATTGCAAAATGATCCAATCATTTTAGCAATTTGGAATTATGTCCAAAGAGGTATTTCGATACTTATATCTTTTGGACATAATAAAACATTCTATAAAATAACAGTAATATTGTTTTAAAAATGACTTTGAGCAAAAAACTTATTTTGTCTATTAAGTGCCCATATTAAGTAAATTGCATGAAAAAAGATACTATTTGAATCCAGAGAAAGAACTAATCAATAGAAGTATGCGGGACCACATGAATTATTTCTATTATGAATCAATACAATGTAATTACAATGATTTAAATGAAAATATTGCTAAAAGAAAATTGAACCAATTGTGAAATATGCATCACTCCTAGAGGGTGAGAAGAAGAAACTACTAAACAAGGATGTTGTGTCTTGCCAGATAGGGTCACTGTATTGATTGTTTTTGCTTGGAAGGTGTTATATCTTCCCCTAGAAATTACTATGACAAAAAGCATCAGTAAAACATTTTAAAACAAAATTTTTATTTTTGTTATATTTTACTTAATTATAATTTCTTTCTTTTAATATCCTTTTTAGGTCTTGCTTGTGATCCTATAGCCTTATATAAACTAAAAAAAAAAAAGAATAGAAATTACAAAGAAAATGGTTCATGGGATAGTGAGATTAGGGTAATTTTGTATCATCCTCTTAAACTAAGCATTTTCTTAAAAGCAGTTCATGGGGACCCTTCAATACTGTCTTGGGATAATTTCAACATCGATTTTTTACTAAGTTGCTTAATATACCACATGTAAATAATACTGCTATTTAAAGTTTGTAAGTTCTAGATATAGGGAACTGAATACAGATGACCATACTGCAAGACATTCAAGTGCTCCCCTATACTTGCTTCTGCTGATGTGGAATTGATGGATGAAACAAAGTATGTATATTTCTACTTGCCTGAGAATCTGTTAATGTTAAATTATGTATGCTTGAAAAATACACTATATAAAATTGTAATTATTAGACTTTTCAGATACAAATCCATGCAAATAAAACTAATATAGTAAAAAAAAGTAAGAATTCAAAATATAGCTATTTCAGCCAATGGTACAAATTAAAAATTTTAAACATAGCTACTTAAGAAATTTATTCTAAATATTATGATGGAAAGGTCATTTAAAATTTTTTTTAGCTTTTATCTTTTAGGAGTAGAAGATATATGAGCTCTTTACTCTCTGTGTGTATATACATATGCTAATAATAGAATAATTTGACATCATAAATGACACTTTTACAAACTGCTAAAAAGTATGATGCTATATCAGAGTAATATTATTGTTATAGTTTTTTTGAGTTGCAAATATGATCAAAGAATAATATTTTATATTACATGTTCTTATGTTTTAAAATTTGCCTTTGTTTTAAAAAATTGTAATAAATTACTTATGAAAAGTTTTGGGGAATCATACTTTGCTTTACTCAATGGCTTTTTCAGGTATGAATATCTGCATGCTTTGAATATTATACAATTATTTATGATTAGGGATTGTTCATAAGGAAATAAAATGAAATATTCATGAGAAAGGTTATGTATTTAAAAAGCGAAGTTTTCAATGTGACCTGTTTTCTGTCTTCTTTTTCTTTCTTTGTATTGTCTTTCTTAGTATAGCTATGAGAAAATGTTGAAAATATGGTGAGTCCTAAAGTACATACTGGTAAAAATATCTTCATTGACTGTTATTTTAAAAGTTGATTTAAAATCATTTTCTATATTTAAAAATACTTCTGGTGAAGAAATTATAATTTACAAAAATCATTTAAAATAATTTGAATTACATGCTATCTCTGAAAAGAAAGAAATAATAGTTTAAAGAACCATTTTGTTTGCTGCAACATTTTTATTTTAAGTGCCATAGTATGGGAGAATATTTTACAAACATGTCTGTATACATGTATACATATGTGTCACTTTTTAAATATACATAAATTAGAATAGTATACACACATACATGGTGAATTATGTTGATACTTTTCCTGATATTGAACTAGTCCTGCATTCCTGGTATAAATAACACCATTGTGTATTATCCTGGTGATAATTATTTTTGCTAATATGTAATTTTGCTAATATGTTTTTAAACTTTTTGTTAATATTTTAGTTGCAATTTTTGGATCAATCTTCTTTAGGGAAATTTGATCTATAATTTTCTTTCTCTACTTTGTCCCTTTCTGGTTTAGTTACTAGAACCATATCTGTGTCATAAAAGGAATTTGGTAGAATTCCCTCTTCCCCTATTTTTCTAAATATTTTATATAGTAGTGGAACAAATTGTTCTTTAAATGTTTGGTAGAATTAATTTGTGAATCCATCCGGCCCTTGAGATTTTTCCTTATGGAGTTCATTAAAAACTTGTTCAATTTCTTTTTCTAAAATGGAACTATTTATATATTTTATTTCCTTCTCGGTTAATCTAGACATTCTATATATTTAAGTATTCATCCATTTCACTTGAATTATCTGGTTTTTTGGCATACAATTGGTGAAAATAGCTCCTAAATATTATTTTATTTTCCTCTTCATTATTGGTAAATTCACCCTTTTTATTTTTGAATCTGGTAATTTGGTTTTCTTTTCTCCTTTTTCTAATCAAATTAATTAAAGATTTTTCTATTTTGTTCTTAGTTCTGTTTATTAGGTCAATAGTTTTCTTTCAATTTTATTAGTCTCTCCTTTGATTTTGAGAATTTCTAATTTAACATTTAATTGGTGGTTTTAAATTTATTCTTTTTCTAGCTTTTTTAGTTGCATCCCAATTCATTGATCTCTTCTTTCTCTACTTTATTCATGTAGACATCTAGAAATATAAAATTTCCCCTAAGAATTGCTTTGGCTACGTGCCATAAGTTTTGATATGTTGTCTCATTTTCATTCTCTTGGATGAAATTATTCATTGTTCCTATGATTTTTTTGTTTCACCTACTCATTCTTTAGAATTAAATTATTTAATTTCCAATTTTTTGGTATATTTTTCCATGACTCTTATTGCACATAATTTTCATTGTATCATGAAAGGATACATTTACTATTTCTTCATTTTATTGTGAAGTTTTTATACACTAATACATGGTCGGTTTTTGTGTAGATCCTATGTACTGCTGAGAAAAAAGGGTCTATTCCCTTTTATCCCCATTCAGTTTTCTCCAAATGTCTATCATACCTAATTTTTCTAAAATTCTCTTCACCTCTTTAGCTTTTTTTTTGTTTATTTTTTGGTTAGATTTATGTCATTTTGATAGAAGGTGGTTGACATCTCCCACTAGTATAATTTTACTTTCTATTTCTTCTTGTAACTCACTTAAATTCTCCCCTAATACTTTTCCAGAAAGGAATTTGAAGATGAACTAACCAATTCCATAGGTATTCTCCATAGTTTAAATTGGTTCTCATCTCTGAAACTTGACCTGAGAGCTTGATTCAGGATCCCTGCTCCTTCCTTATAATGCTTGGTCCTCTCTGACCCATATAAGAATCTTTTTTTTTTTTTTTTTTGCTGAGGCAATTGGGGTTAAGTGACTTGCCCAGAGTCCCACAGCTAGGAAGTGTCTGAGACCAGATTTGAACTCAGGTCCTCCTGACTTCAGGGCTGGTGCTCTAACCACTGCGCCACCTAGCTGCCCCCATATAAGAATCTTTTAAAAATCCATTGACTCTGTGGGTTTTGATATCTCCCAGCATACCTGACTTTTGTGCAACCTTTCAAATTGCCCCTTCTTGCTATATTTTCCCTTATTCAAGCTGTCTTGCATTGCTTTGTCTTTACTGAATTGAATCTTGTTTCATATTTTGTCTTGTGATGCTCCAGACATTCCTGTACTGCACCTAACAGTGTAAAACCTAAGTGTGCAGATGCACTGTCACAAAACAATATACTAGCGTTCACATCTGGTTTCAGATGCTTACTAGCTGTATGACCCCAGGAAAGTCACTTAACCTTTATTTACTCTGTTTCTTCATCTGTAAAATGGGATAATAGCACCTATCTCTCAGAGTTCTTGTGAGGATCAAATTATTATTTTTATTTTTAGAATTATTATTTATAGAAAAATCTTTCCCCAATTACACGCAATTTTTTTTAACATTTAAAAAAAAGTTTTTGAGTTCCTAATTTTATCTTTCTCTCCCTCACTTCCTCCTTATCTGTGACAGTAAGCATTGTAATATAGGTTATACACATTAGGTATTTTGATTAAGAAAATGGGAGAGAGAAGATGGCAGAGTGAAAATGTGACTCTCTGCATCCTCCTCCGATCTTCTCTCAAATCAACAATAAAATAAGCCTCTGAACTGATCTTCAAGTCAACGAATCCAGAAATATTTGGCCACTGCTTCCAGTTACCTCTGAAGAACTTTATATCATGTCTGTTTAACTTGGATAAAGAGATAAACAGTGCACTTGGTGCTGGCCAGAATTGAGGGTGGGACTCAGCTCAGTGTGGGAGAAACTCCAAACTCCAAACTCCAAACACCTGGAGTTTATCTGAGGCACTCGGGACACTCTGCCCTGATTGGGGACAGGTGTTCTGGCAGACTTGCCTTGTTTAAGGAGTAATTCGGACTTAGTCCTAGCCTTCACTGGCACAGCACCTTAAGTTAATTTGCTGGATTGCCCCAGGGCAAATTACCAAAGCCTCTGCTTTTCTAGCCTTAAAGAGACACTGTCTAAAAAAATAAAGAAGCAAAAAAAAAAAAATTAAAAAAAACAAAAAAAAATGAAGAAGCAAAAGAGAGCTCTCACCACAGACAGCTTCTATTGAGAGAAAGAAGGGCAGACCCCAGATCCTGAGGTTCATTCAGACAAAACTTCAGAGGAAGTCAGCAAGGACCATCACTGGTCCCCTTTTCAAAAGGCCTTTCTGGAAGATTGCATAAAGAATCTCAAAAGAGAGCTGGAGGATAAATGGGAAAATAAACTGAAATCAGTACAAGAAGGATATAATGCCCTGCAAAAGAGATATGAAAAAGACACCAATTTATTGAAAAATAAAATTAGTGAAGTGGAAAAAGAGTGCAATGAACAAATTGGCCAGTTACAAAAGGAGCTTAAAAAGGTAACTGAAGAAAACAACATGTTAAAAATAAGAATTGAACAAATGCAAGTGAATGACTCAATAAGACTTCAAGAATCAGTCAAACAAAAAAAAAAGGGAAAATTAGAAGAAAATATGAAATACCTCTTAAGAAAAACAACTGACTTGGAAAATAGATCTAGGAGAGACAATCTAAGGATTATTGGACTTCCTGAAAGACATGATGAAAAAAAAGAATCTAAACACTATCTTCCAGGAAATTCTGAAAGAAAATTGCCCTGAGGTTGTAGAATCAGAAGGCAAAATCACCATTGAAAGAATTCACTGATCACCTCCTGAAAGAGACCCCAAAATTAAAACCCCAAGGAATATCGTGGCTAAATTTCAGGACTATCGCACCAAGGAAAAGATTCTGCTAGCAGCTAGAAAGAAACAATTCAAATACCGAGGATCTATAATTAGAATGACACATGATCTATCAGCCTCCACATTGAAGGATCAAAGGGCCTGGAACCAGATATTCCTGAAAGGCAAAGAAACTTGAATTACAGCCAAGAATAACCTATGCAGCTAGAATGAGCATTATCCTCCAGGGAAGAAGATGGTCATTTAATGATATAAATGAATTTCACCTATTTTTAATGAAAAGACCATATCTGAACAAAAAAATTCGACCTCCAAACACAGAACTTAAGAGAAGCATAAAAAGGTAAAAAGGAAAGGACTCTTGAGAAGTTTATTTTTACTATGGGGATACTTAAAGTTTAGGGGTATAATTAGCTAGATATTACTTTGATAATATGAGAAAGAAAACTAGAGGGGAAAAGGTTATCATACTGGGGAAAAGAGGTAAAAGGTGGTAAAATAAGATTTTTTTTTAAAAAAGGGAGGTAAAAACAAGATAATATCTCATGA
>JAJPUD010014787.1:3569-39802 GCA_023553655.1 Myrmecobius fasciatus
GGATCTCTTTTCTGAGGTGATTAATGAATTCTTTCATTATCTATTTTGCCCTCGATTTCAGGATATCAGGGCAGTTTTCTTTGATAATTTCTTGAAAAATGCTATCCAGGTCCTCCTTTTGATTGTGGCTTTCAGGTAGTTCAATGATTCTGACATCATCTCACCTGGATCTATTTTTCAAGTCAGTTATTTTTTCAATGAGGTATATTTTCTTTAATTTTTAAAAATTTAATTGAGTTTTTAGATCTTTAGCCTCCACTTGTCCTGATTCTGACTTTTAGAGAGTTGTTTTTCCTCAGTTAGCTTTTGTACTTCCTTTTCCATTTGGCCAATTATACTTTCTAAGGAATTGTTTTCTTTTCCAGGCTGTTTGACTCTTTATTCATAATTTTCTTTCATTATTCTCATTTCTTTCCCCAATATTTCTTCATATGATTTTTAAGCTCATTTTTTGAGCTCTTCTATGAGTTTTTTCTGGGTTTGAGACCACTTCTCATTTTTCTTTGGGATTTTGTCCATAGATGCTTTGACATCATTGCCCTCTTTTAAGTTTGTGATTTGATTTTCCCTGTCACCATAATACCTTTCTATTTTCAGATTCTTTCTCATTTATTTATTTATTTGGCTTATTTTTTTTTTTTGGTCTTTTTCCTTTTAAATTTGAGGTCTGCTCCTGAAGACCCTACCCTATCCTACCTTACTCTATCCTACCCTTTGGGGGTAGAAGAGGTACTATCTGAGGCTTCTTGTGCTGGGGGCTGCAGGTCCTACCTGTTTATCTGGTACTATACTGATATTGCTCTGAGGCTCAGAGGAGACCTTTGATTTTGGTTCTGTGCTGAGAGGGAAAGGTGGAGGGTGGGGGTGGCTAGTGCTATTGGAAGTCATGGTTATCTGGAAGCTTACCTGGTCCTGAGCTGGGGAGTAGTGCTAGTTTCTGACATGTGCTGAAGCTGGTGGGCTGTTTCTGCTTTTACCTGGGTCTACATTGAAGCACGTGGTGGTCTGGCTGCTAGAGGTTACCTGTTTGTTGTGGGGCTATACTGAAGCACATGAAGGTTCTTGGAACCAGAGTCTACTCATTCCCCTGGCTATATGGAAGCATGTGGGGGAACCTGGTATTGGTGTTTTCCTGCTTCAATGCACTGAGACTCAGGATCTCCTGCTAGCATCCTTAGGTGGGGCTTCCTGGGATGCTTCCTGTTTTGGACTGCCATCCCCTTTTACCCATGTGAGAGAGATCTTTCTTGTTGATCTTACAAGTTTCTTGAGCTAAAAAAACTTTCACCACATCTTTTTGTGAGTTTTGCTGTTGCAGGGTTTGTTTGGGATGCTATTTTATGGTTCTTTAGAGGTGCATATGGGAAAGTTATATCAATTCGTTGATTACTCCACCATCTTGTCTCCCAAAACTCCTTTTGCCTTACTTTGGTTTCCTGAGTGATTAGCACAGTATCTTGCACTAGTACGAGTTTAATAAATGCTAATTGACTGATTGATAATATAAACACAATTGCTTAACATATAGCTTTAAAGAAATAACACATTCTGCCTGGAACTATCACTCTGAGAAAGACAAGCAAGGAAAGTAGAAAATGATTTTCACCTGATTTAGGAAAATTTTTGTGATTAGGAAAGTCAAGGGATTAGAGAGAACCAAAAAGTTGAGATCCCTGAGCACTGCAAAGGGACCTGATCAGACCCAAGTGCTGAGGACTCTCTCTCCTCTCCTTCTTCACTGGACTGCTTCCCTCCTTGCCCCTGTGAATGGAAAATACTACTGGTCCCTTTCTCCTCAATGCAGACTGGCCACCTCAACTCAGTATGGGTACTCCTTACAATCCTTCAGAGTACCAATGAATTGCAACCACTCTAAATCACCAGCCCATAGGAATCCAAAACTGACATCTACTCTAATCAAGAAGTTTAGTCACATTTGGACCAGTTTTGGATTCCAAAAGAGGCAAATGTCTCTTTTAGTCCTCTTTACCTCTCCTTGTTCTCTGCTAAAAGTTTGAAGAGATTCCTTCTATGATGTGGCATTCTCAAAAGAAAGTGCTCTTCACCAGATTCCTTCTTTATTTTGAAAGCTTATAATTTAAAGTAAAGTACATTGTTTGGGGATCAAAGGATGAAAAATTAGAAGATTCTAGATATACCTGGATGTTTATACAGCTTTACTCTGAGCAACTTCACTGGTCTGAAGTTCCAAGATACCCAGAATGGGAGAAAATAAAGCAAATGTTACTATTAGGCATCACATGACTAAGAATGTATGAGCTCACTGTTTACTGCAGCACATTCCTTGAACTATTTGGGAAATGGATTGGGTGACCAGTACTTCCTCTCTCTGCCCTAAGGACAATGGCATCTATTCCCTAGAGGAAAAATCCCTTGAGGGCTATGACATAAATCTAGACCAAATTTCCCAACTATATCAGTTATCCTAGATGGAAAATAACATAATATATTAGAGGCTAGAGTAGAGGTAGAGGTGGAGAGGGAGAGAAACTTAAGTTCCCAATGGCTCCTAGCATTGACTGGATTGTGGAACTGATGACCAGTTACAGTGAAAGGTAAACTTCAGTGATGCTTTGCTCAAAGTCCATGGACTGCTGTTGTCACATAATTTAGTGATTCTGAATGGTTATAAATTGCATAATAATCTGCCATGTAATGTTTGATCATAGCCATGGACTCTATTACTATAGCAGCACTTCTTAAACTTTTTTCCACTTGCAAATTCTTTTTGTCCAAGAAATTTTTATGTGACCACATGTACATAGGTATATGAAATAGGCATGCAAACCAAACATTTACTGATAATCAATCATTTCATGATTCCCATATTCAGTTATGTGACCCCATATGGAGTTGAGACCCACAGTTCAAGCAGCTTTGCTCTATAAGTTCCTATATAGAGATGTGTCATTAATCAATATTAATTGGTAAAACGGAAGTAGGGTGCTAGTCACTGGCCACAGACATTGTCTGGAAGTGGGGGGAGGTGGCTTGGGGAAAGTTGTACTGGAATGGGAGGATTTAGATGAAAGCATCTGGAAAATACCCCTAGCCACTCAAAGGTACTAACCCTAAGGTTGATGGCTTTTAAAATTAATTTCTTCTAATGGGAACTATATAGCCTTCTGTTTGGCCTTTTTGGCTCCAGCTTTTATTTCTAGGCTCATTACATATTACTTCCAGTCATGCACTTGAAATTCCAGCCAAAATGGCTTATTTGCTGTCCCCTGTTCACCACATTCATCTCTCATCTTAGAGCCTTCGCATTCTTTGGTTCTATATTTATTCTCCTTCCTCAACTCTACCTCTTGGAATCTCTTACATTGTTTTTCTTCAGGGCTCAGCTCAAAGTGACAGTTTTAGTCTTTCTAAAATCCTTTATGTTAACGAAGCCCTCAAATCATTGTGTATATATTTTGTGTTTACTTTTCTGTGAACATGTATCTCCTGAGTAGAATATTGAGGGCAAGGACTTGTCTTATTTTTGTAGCTTTGGTGCCTATCACACAGTAATTAAGAATTCTTGTTGATTGATTGGTATAGGGAGAGAGCATCCTGTATAGGCAAGGATGTGTGGGAATGGTTGCTAAGGAATAATCCAGCCAAATGATTGAAAATACAGCCTAGTTGTATTCCACCAACCTACATTCCAGCCTGGAAGAGCTCTTGCAGAACCACATGGCTACTTTCCAGCAACAATCAAGGGCCTCCTCCCTCCAAACAATGAGCTCTGAACAGATAAGCTCCCAGGTTTCCTGCTCCTCTTGGGATAGAAAAGCTGCAAATAAATACTGGCTGGGCCTCTGAGCAAGTAAAACTGCATTTCTTTCCACAGATCTTCAGGAACAGATTGGGAGCTGTCCCTGAAAAGGTGCACTCTCAAGAATTGTGTGAATTTGGAAGAGTCCCTTGACCCCATCTTAGTTTCTCTATCTGTGAAACAAAAGGACTTGGTCTAAGAACCAAAGGACCCTTTTAGCTCTAAAATTTTAAAATAGTTTAGGGGTACAGCTGTTGTTTGCCCTTCATTCTTGAAGAGGACCTTGACATCAAGAAGTTGATGTCATGTTATGCATAAGTGAGGGAGACCTATGCAAAGTCACTAGCCTCACTCCTCCAGAGCTATCTGGGTCCAGTGGCAAAGTATTGATCAGGACTGCTGGAGATGGCCCTGGATGCAGTGAGAAACCTTGACCTTTTTAATTAAGATCTTTAATAAGTCTCAGTTGCCTCAGTCGACTGAGGCAAACTCCTCTTTCAGTGATTAAGGCTAGGTAAAAATTGAGGCAAAGAATGGCTTCCTTTGCCAAATGGTGGTAGTAGGGGTGGTGGTGGTGGTGGTGGAATTCAATGTGAGAGGGGAAGATCCTCAGGGTTTCTGGCCAAAACAGAAACAATTGCTATTTACATTCACTCTGAGCCAATCAGGATCCAAACAGTGACCAATTGAGGCTTGGCTTGGGACCTATTGTTGGCCAATCCATGAGAGCCCCCAAGTGATTTGGGTTTAAGGTATGATTCTTCAAAAAGAAATCTAGCCCGTAATCTCCAAAACATCTTGGAAGGTTTTAACAATCAAAATCATCTAGGGTTTTAGCAAAATTCCTATTGCCCACGATTTCAGAGAGGCCTGGAGAGACTTGCATGAACTGATGCTGAATGAAATGAGCAGAACCAGGAGATCACTATACACAGCAACAACAATATTACATGATGATCAATTCTGATGGACATGGCTCTCTGCAACAAAGAACTGTCTCAAACCAGTTCCAATTGTTCACTGAAGAAGACCATATACACCCAGAGAGAGGGATATGAAATATGGACCATAACATAACATTTTCATGCTCTCTATTGAGGTTTGCTTGCATTGTGTTTCTCTGATTTTCTTTTTTTTTCTTGTAGATAGGATTTTTCTTGCACAACTTGTCAACTATTATTACATTATTAACATGTAGTGGACTTCCTGCCATGTAGGGGAGGGGAGGGGACCAGGGGGTAACATTTGTAATGGAAAGCTTTGTAAAGATCAATGCTGGGGAACTACCCATACATATGTTATACAAATAAAAAGCTTTAATAAAATAAAAAAAATTAAAATTTAAAAAAAAAATTAAAATAAATAAATAAATAAATTTCACCAAAAAAAAAAAAAAAAATTCCTATTGCCCAGAAACACTTTCCTTATCTATCATGGTTGCTTGTTGTGATGATTGTCCATGTAAAGGGGAGTAGTATTTTATGGGTCAGTATCTTTTTAAAGTTTATAAATTATATTCTTTTAACCTATTATTATTAGTAAAGTTAGGACTTTTTTAAGTAGTCAATTTTATGGTCTGTGAATGCTTCATTGCATTCTTTCCCCTCTACCCTCAACTTAATAGTATTTTATTATTTTCAAATTCACGTAAAATAGTTTTCAATATTCATTTTTGTAAGATTTGAGTTCCAATTTTTTTTCCCTTCATCCCTTCCTTCTCCCCTCCAAATGCCTCATTACATTCTGACCCCCAGACTAAATCCCTGGATTAGCTGCAGCTAATGGATAGAGAGCCAAATGTGGAGTCAGGAAAACATCTTCCTGAATTCAAATCTGGCCTCAGATACTTACTAGCTGTGTAACTCTGGGAAAATCCCTTAATTCTGTTTGCCTCAGTTTCCTCATCTGTAAAATGAACTAGAGAAGAAAATGGCACACCACTGCATTACCTTTGCTAAGAAAACTCCAAATGGAATCATGAAGAGTTAGATACAACTGAAAAATGACTGAACAACAAAAGTGTCTCCCAGAATATCCATGCATCAGTACAACTGGTAATTATTCTGAAACTAGTTTTAGATTCCCTGAAATAGACATTCTGCCTGGGGCACAGAGAAGTTAAGTAACTGGCCTACAGTTATATACCCAATATAAACATAAGAGGCAAAATTTCAACCAAGTCTTTCTGACTCCATTGTCAAGTCTTCAGTCACTGGTCCATGATGCCTCTGTAATATTTCATATGATTGTTAAATAGTTTGCAGTTATCCTTTTGAAAAATATTTGTTTATATCCTTTGATCTTTTATCCATTGGGAGAATATAGCTTTGTTTTATATATTTCTGCTGATTTCTTACGTAGCTTAGATATCAAACCCTTGTCAGAGATATTTGACACAAAGATTTCTTTAAATACAGCGTTGCTTTCCTTTCTTGTCCTAGCTGCAAAAGTTTGTTCATGCAATAGCTTTTAGATTTCACAGAATCAAAATTATTAATTTTATCTTTTATGATCTACATCCTTTGGTTGAGAATTCTCTCTAAATATAACATGAATGTACCTAATCTCATTTTAAAAAATTATAGTGTGACTTTTCATATTTAGGTCATTTTGAACTTATCATAATTTATAGTGCAAGATGTTCTAAACTTAAATTTGCCAAAGTGGTTTCCAGTTTTTCCAATGAACTTCTCTACATTATGTTGTCAAGTTTATAAAATTTTTATTTATTATTATTTTTTTGACTAGGTTAAATAGGAGATTCTTTGCCTCAGTTGCTACCTAGCCTTAATTACTGAAGGCGTGTGGCCTCAGTCAAACTGAGACCTGTTGAGAACCTTGGCTTAAAAAAGGTCTCCAAGGTCTCCTATTGCATCCAAGGGCATCTCCAGTCATTCTGATCTAACCAATGGACCTAGATAGCTCTGGAGGGGAAAGTGAGACAGGTGACATTGCACAGCTCTCCCTCACTTAAATCCAATTGACTTGCATGTCATGGCATCACATCCTTGATGTCATGGTTCTCTTCGAGAAGGAAGGACAAATCATCAAACTCCATTGTTTCTATTTTATGCTTTTCTAGTCTTTTTCACTGATATAATTTTAAAAAAAATACCAAGTAATTTTGATCATAACTGCTTCATAATAAATTTTAAAGTCTGGAAGTGCTGATGTTTTCTCATTCCTACTGTTTTTTATTACTTTCTTTCAGATTGCAGATCTATCACTACAAATTAATTTTATTAAAATTTTTTTCTAGCTTTATGCCATTCTCTCTTTAAGTATAACATTAAACTGTAAATGAGCACTATAGGTCCTTCTAATTATTTGTCATTCTTATTTTGAAATGATTTTAAGTGAGTCTTGATTGGGTCTTGGGAAATTGATTTCCAATTATTTTATGCATCTTAAAGTTATTTTGAATGATATTTCTTTTCAAATAGGGATAATTCACTTTTTAAAAAAGGAAAAGAACCTACATGTATAGACATGTTTATAGCAGTTCTTTTTGTGGTGACAAAGAATTGGAAATTAAGGGATGCCCATTAATTGAGGAATGGTGAACAACTTGTAGTATATGAATGCAATGGAATATTATTGTACTAAGAAATGATGAGCCAGCAGATTCACAAAAACCTGGAAAGACTTAAATAATCTGATGCTAAATGAATTGAGCAGAACCAGGAGAACATTGTGCACAGAAACAGCAACATTGTGTGATGATCAACTTTGATAGACTTAGCTCTTCTCAGCAATACCATGATTTAAGAAAGTTCCAAAAGATTCATGATCGAAAATGCTATGGGGGGGAGGAGGGGATGAGTCTGAATGCAGATCAAAGCATCTTATTTTCACTTCTTTTGGTTTTTTTTTCAGCTTCTTCTTTTTCAACATGACTAATGTGGAAATATGTTTTACATGATTGTACATATATAAACTATATCAGATTGCTTGCTATCTTGGGGATGGGAGAGGGGAAGGAGATAAGGAGAAAATTTTAGAATTCAAAATCTTTCAAAAAATGAATTTGAAAATTATTTTTATGTGACTCTTTCCAACAATGAGATGATTGAGGCTAGTTTTAATGATCTTGTGATGAAGATAGCCATTCACCCAGAGAGAGGACTTCGGAAACTTAGTGTAGATCACAACATAACATTTTCACTCTTTTTGTTGTTGTTTGCTTACATTTTGTTTTCTTATTCATTTTCTTTCACTTTTGATCTAATCTTTCTTGTGCAGCAAGATAATTCTACAAATGTTTACATATATTGAAACTAACATATATTTTAACATGTATGAAATATATTGGACTACTTGCCATCTAGTGAAGGGGGTTAGGGGCAAGGAGGGGAAAATTTGGAACTCAAGGCTATGCGAGGATCAAGGTTGAAAATTATCCATGCATATGTTTTGAAAATAAAAAGCTTTAATAATAAAAAAGAAAGAAAATTGTCATTACATGTAATTGGAAAAAATAAAATACTATTAATTTAAATCAAATAGTGATAATTTTGTCTATCATTATATATGCTTTTAATTTCTTTTTGTTACTTGCTATTGCTAAAATTTCTAGAACTAAGACAAATAACAAGAAAAGGGTCATCCTTTAAAAAAAAAAAAGAAAGAAAAGGGTCATCCTTTTGTCACCCAAATATTTATTGAGAAAGGTCTCAGTGTCTTCCCATTTCATGTTATCTTTTTTTTTTAAGATACCAGGCATGCCTGCCCTTTTTCATAATTTCATAAATTATCAATTCATTATTTACTTTTTTCATATCAATATACACATACATAAATACATATACATATATACACATTTATACATATATATATACACACACATATATATATATATATCTTATGTAGGAACTGGTTTGAATCATCTCATTGTTGAAGAGAGCCATGTCCATCAGAATTGATCATCATATAGTGTATATTGATCTCCTGGTTCTGCTCATTTCACTCAGCATCAGTTCATGCAATTCTCTCCGAAATCATCCTGTTAGTAATTTCTTATAGAACAATAATATTCCATAACATTCATATACCATAATTTATTCAGCCACTCTCCAACTGATGGGTATCCATTCAGTTTCCAGTTTCTAGCCACTACAAAAAGGGCTGCCACAAACATTTTTGCACATATGGTCCCTTTCCCTCCTTTAAGACCTCTTTGGGATATAGACCCAATAGAAACACTGCTGGGTCAAAGGGTATGCACAGTTTGATAACTTTTTGAGCATAGCTCCAAATTGCTCTCCAGAATGGTTGGATCTGTTCACAGTTCTACCAACAATGTATCAGTATCCCAGTTTTCCCACATCACCTTCAACACTTGTCATTATCTTTTCCTGTTATCTTAGCCAATCTGATAGATGTGTAGTGTTATCTCAGAGTTGCCTAAATTTGCATTTCTCTGATCAATAGTGATTTGGAGCAGCTTTTCATTCAATAATTTTTTTTTAACTAGGAAGTGCAAAGAGATAAGTTCTAATCTTTGCTCACAGAACTCTAATTGGAGAGATAAATACACTGAGAGATAAATAAATACCAAAAAGAGAGAGAGAGAGAGAGATAAATACACAAATAACTGCAATGCAGTCTAATAACTATAAGATAGGTGCCACAAAACTAGGAAATCAAAGAGGAGAGAAATTCCTTCCAGCTAGGACAGAACTAGCTGGGAGCAATTATAAAATTCATTAAGGAAGTGGCATTTAAATTGAATATGATTTTGTTAAATTCTATTCTTCATAAGTGAATTATAGGATTTAAGACCAAAGAAGAGATAGGCTGGAACTACAAAGGCAAAGGATCCTGTATGTCAGGTTAAGGAAAATGGACTTTAAGGATTCTCAGTGTTTTCTAGTCAGATGTGAAATGTAAAGTAGTACTTTCAGAAGCTCAGTCTTAGAGAAGTTTGGGATAAGGGTAAGGATACTGGCTTTGATGTCCAAATCCCATGGTCCAAATTTGAGTCCATTTTTTATATTTTATGTGACATTGGGTACCTCCATAAAATGGGAATAATATATTATATTCCTTACAGGATTGTTGTGAAGTTCAACTGGGAGAGCACATTCAAAGGCATTTTTGTAACCTTAGAGGCTACCTATGTGCAGACAGCAAGGTGGGGGGGGAAGAAGACTTTGCCAAAAACAGAACTGGTAGGTAGATACTGCCTTAGTCTCCACACCCACAATGAATTCTTGATTCTAAGACATGAATTTCTTGATAGGAGAACATTCTGTACAAGGTAGAAAAGGAACAAATAGAAACTCCCCACGCCTCCCACTCACATGTGGAATTTCTGGCAGGGAAATGAAACTAGTGATTGCTAAGAAAGAAGCACAGATGTTAAAAAAAAAAAAAAAAAAAAAAGGCAACCCGATTATATCCTACATTAATAAATGTTATTTATTTTTCTGTCATGTTCTTTCTACTAGGTTTAACTGTAGACATTACTTAAGAATTGCCCTTAGAATCACACTTAATTTTTTTTTTTTACTAAAATATTTAGGGCAGTTCATTTTAAAATAGCTCCACTTAATGTGATTTATAGATGTGCATATTAATAATTTGATTTTTTTCAGATGATTTTATTTCAGCAGTTTCTCACTATATAAAAAAAGCCAAAATCACATATAAGAGATTTTAAAGATTTGTTAATATCTTTCTATAGACAAGATGAGAAAAAAAGTAATCCTAACATGTGGGACAGATGCTAGACACCCTTTCCCAAATTAACTGATCAGAGACATCTTCAGGTACAAAGAAAAAGCATTTATTTAGTCGCTGCAGTGAAAGGCCCAGATACACACCAAGGAGCCATCCCAACTCCCACAATGTGCTCCTTGAACCTGACAAGCTTCTGACTTATCGGAATTTAAATAGCAAAAGGCCCATTGGTCACCAATGTTATCTGCTTCCTGTGGGTCTGGTCACTTCCTGTAACTTAACTGACTTAGGGTCTGACCTTCCGATTCTGGGACTAGGAATCATGTGACTTAGGCCTAGTCTCAAAAACTTTGAAAACTTCACCCAATCAGTCCCATTCACTAATTAATGTAGTCTCAATTTGGAATTTAAATCCTAGTCATTTGACCTTTATTGATTGATTGTTTTTGATAATGATTGTAACTACACCAGGCCACTCCAGGCAGAAAGCAAATTGAAGGTTGTCTTTTGCCAATTCATTCCCATTCTGATTAACTAGAAGGATATCTGTTATGGAGATAGGGATGTAGAAGGATTAGGAGGAGTTGCATTAAAATGGAAGAGTATGAATAAAAGAAATTGGGAAGGAAGGAGAGACATCTGTTTGCAATTCTCAATCCTCAGTCATCCCTGATCTGTAGAGATTTTCTTCTGTGAGACTCAGTTGATAAATTGTCATTCTGCTAAAAATGACTGGCAAGAACTGAGCTATCTCCTGACCTAGAATGATTACTTTCATAAATAAACACGCAAACAAACATGATGCTTTCTGTTTCTGTCCTGGATAAAGATATAACTTATTGTTGTGAGGCTATATGGTTAATTGAAGGGACTGCATGAAGATATTGCTGGTCTTCAAATCAGTTAGATCTCTGTTCAAATGCTACTTCTCACTAGTTATGCGACTTTTACAAATAAGTCACTTTACCTCAGTTTCTTTTTCTATAAAATGGAAATAGTAATACCTGTAGGAACTGTTGCACATGGTTATGAGGATCAATTGAGATAATGTAGGAAAAGTACTTTGCAAATTTTAAAGACTCCCTGATTGTTAGTTATTCTTATGTAAAAACAATGTTAAAGAAGATTTGTCTTTAAGTTACTCCTAGATACTTACAAATGTGTTTGTCATGTGTTCTTATGTATTTTTGGATTGCCTCAAATATGTCAATCAATAAGCATTTATTAAGCCCCTACTATGTACCCAGTATCATATTAGGGACATAAAGACATAAATGAGATTGTCCCTATCCTGAAGGAACTCACATTCTAGTGGGAGAGATTTTTTTTTTAATTTTTCAAAACATATGGGTGGACAATTCTTCACCGTTAGCCCTTGCAAAACCCTGAGTTCCAATTTTCTCCCTCTTCCCCCATGCCCTCCCCTAGATGGCAAGTAGTTCAATATATGTTAAACATGGTAGAAATATATGTTAAATCCAATATATGCATACATATTTATACAATTAGCATGCCAGGGGGAGATATTCTGTGCCATGACAGATATATAAACACATAACTATCTTGAATGACTCTCCATATCCCACTCTTCCATATGTATGGATATAAAGCCAGTGTCTGTCCCAGTGTAACTGCTACCCGTTGGCCTCACTACTGGAACAATCAGAGGCTCTCCTCTACCTTCTACATGACAATCTTTCATACACATCAAGAGAATATAGATGTATATGCTGAAGGGGAAAGTGGTAGAGGAAGAAAAGAGGAAACAAGGTAGGAATAGTCTAAGAAGGCTTAATGGAAAAAAAAAATAGATCTTAAGAGAACAAAGAATAGATGGTAAGTGATTTCATGGAGAGAAGAAAGTAAAGCATTGTAAACAGAGAAAATGATTATTCAGAAGATGCAGAGTGGTATAGTGGTTAGAGAGAAGGTCTTGAGGTTAAGGAAATGGATTAGTTCTTGTCTGACCAATAGTGGTTGTGCAACCTTGGGAAAGCCCCTTAATGTCTCAGTGATGTAAGCATCTCTCTAAATTACAGAGAAATTACATAATAGCATGAGCTTTCTCAGTGAAATCACAGACTTGATTGCCAGATACCTGTGAGAAACAGGGAGGGCCATGACGCTGGATTACTATTACAAAGTCATAGAATTTTAGGGGGAAAAGTGATTTTAGATATGACCTAGTTTAACCTCCTGCCTAATGTAGGGATCTCTAAATCCAGTAGAATAATGGAGCCACCCTGAACCAGCTTGAGAGAACTTGTGGTTAAATTTTCAGTGTGAGCATTCACACCTTGAAAATCAGCTTCAAATGCTACAAATCAGATTTATTGTTCTGTTGATTATCCAGACATAAGAAAATGTTGGAGAAAATGTTAATAATGGAGATTAAACTTTAAAAAATATATTTTGCATATTTTTCCCCTGGAGAGTAGGTTATTAAACATTTAAAAGCATGCTCCTGTTTATATTCCTGACAGATGGTTAGCCAGGTTCTGAATATGTTTTCAATGATAGGGAACTCATTGTTTTTTGAGGCAGCTAATACCGTTGTTACACAGGTTGAACTTTTTAGAACTTCCTTATTTGGGATTAAAATTCATCTCCCTGTAAATTTCATGTACTGGTCCTAGTTCTGTATACCAGAGCAACACAGAATGAGTCTTCTCCCTCTTCCACATTAATGCCTCTTATCTGATGACAGTAATCATATCCCCCATTTTGAGTCTTTTCCAATTTTAACATCCTCCATTTCCTCTTTGTTTCTCACATGACAATTTCTAGACCTCTCATTAGCAAGGTCATCTTTCTTTGAGAGCACTACAATTTGCTAATCTCTTGACCCAAATTTCCCCTTCCTGCATTCACAAACATTTTCTACTTGCTATTAATTGTACTTAAATTCAAACTCTGGGTCTATTCTCTGCTTCTGTGTAGAGACTATGGAGGTTTAGAACTCTGCCAGTTAAATACACATAGAGAGACACACACATACATATCTATTTATCTATGCACACACACACTTATACTCTCTCTCTCTCTCTCTCTCTCTATATATATATATATATGTGCACTAATATACAAACACACACATATATAGACTAATACATATACATAATATACTAATACATATATATGTGGACATATATATATATATGCTGATATTGCTCCACAAGTATGGATTCTAATCTCTCTAGCTATAAAGGTCAGAATTACCTGCTCTTGCCTATCATCTCTAGAAACCCAATATGACTGTGCGGGTTTTATTTCATTTGTTTGTTGATAGAAGCAGGATGGTCTAGTTGACCAAATACTAAACTTTTGGGACCTTGTAGAGGCAGAAAGTTCAAACTTGATCTTTGATGTGTATTAGCTGTCAATCTGGACAATCACTTGGCCTCTGTGTTCCCCAAAAAATTCCCTATGACACAACTGCTAAGTCATAGATGGGTGGCATTTACATTGATGGATGGAATTCTTTATGCTTGTGACCACTTCTTCATTTTTAAAATGAAGTAGATAATTTTGTGAGTGTCAACTTCATTTTCCTTCTTAATAACCCACTTAATTATACATTCCAGAATAAAGAATGTATGGCATAATGGAAAGGCATTGGAATAGGGTTTAGCAGAATTTAGTTTAAGATAGGACTTTATTTATCTGTGAAATGAGGTAACTGTACTATGTGATCTCTAAGATTATTCCCAATCTAACTTTCTATGACTTTGTTGTAGATTGATAATAAACTTATTGGTCTATAATTTCTAGAATCTATTTTTCCCCTTTGTGAAAATTGGGACAATATTAGCCCATTTCCAATTTTCCTAGCTTTTTCATTCCCAGGTGGCCATGGGGTAAAAATAAGGCTTCTTTATTTAGTCCCTTATTTTATCCCCCAAATTATATGTAACCTTTCTCAGGCTTCTGATTCAAAAGGATTTACTACTATATGCTACAAAGTAGTATATAAGGAAATATAACTATATGAGTAAAAATGTTTTGGTAAATGTGTAACAATTGGTTCTCTTAAAAAAAAAAAAAGGTTGCAACTGCATTATTAACATTTTGCCCATTGCTTTCTTAAGTCTAGATATTAACAAAATTAAATTTAAATTTAATTAAATTAAAATTAAGAATTTAACTCTTTAAAGTCAGAGCTAGCTCCAGCACATTCCTGTATACAAAGAAATAAATATTATTATATTCTTTCCTTTTCTTTCCCCACCTTCCTCCTCTCTTTTTATCTCATTCCCATTAATCTACACACTTAATCCTACTTCCATTAATCTAAACACTCTTTTGTACCCCACCTTATCCTATGGTACCCTTGCCTCACCTTTATCTTTTTCCCATTAATCTACATACATACTTGTCCCCCTCCTTTTAATATATATACCCTTCTATACTTCTATATCTTATCCTATTCCCTCCCCTCTTATTTCTTTTCAGATTTTGGAGGGTGCTGTACCCTTCATGGTGTATATATGCATGGCTGTGTGGATACATATATACATACATATGTATATGTTTGTAGGTAGGCATACATGTATGGTTTAACTCTTATATGTTAAATTTCATATTGAGTTCAGGTTTCTTTGAAACAAAATCCTGAAACTTTGAGAGTTCAATGAGTATTTTTTTCATTCAATATTACAGTTAATTTTGCTGGATATATTTTTGGTTGCAGCCTTAGTTCTTTTGATTGTCAATATAATATACCTGGGAAAAATTTGGAACTGTGCCCAAAGGGCTATCAAACTGTGCATACCCTTTGACCCAGCAGTGTTTCTATTGGGCTTATATCCCAAAGAGATCTTAAAGAAGGGAAAGGGACCCACATGTGCAAGAATGTTTGTGGCAGCCCTTTTTGTAGTGGCTAGAAACTGGAAACTGAATGGATGCCCATCAATTGGAGAGTGGCTGAACAAATTATGGTATATGAATATTATGGAATATTATTGTTCTGTGAGAAACGACCAGCAGGATGATTTCAGAGAGGCCTGGAGAGACTTGCATGAACTGATGCTGAGCGAAATGAGCAGAACCAGGAGATCATTATACATGGCAACAACAAGACTATATGATGATCAATTCTGATGGACATGGTTCTCTTCAACAATGAGATGATTAAGCCAGTTCCAGTGGTCTTATGATGGAGAGTCATCTCCACCCAGAGAGAGGACTCTGAGAACTGAGTATGGATCACAACATAGCACTTTCACTCTTTTTGTTGTTGTTTGCTTACATTTTGTTTTCTTTTTCATTCTTTTCATTTTTGATCTGATTTTTCTTGTTCAGCATGATAATTGCAAAAATATATATAGAAGAATTGCACATGTTTAACTTATTGAATTACTTGTTGTCTGGAGGAGAGAGTGGGAGGAAGAGAGGGAAAAAATTTGAAACACAAAGTTTTGCAAGGATGAATGTTGAAAATTATCTATGCATATGTTTTGAAAATAAAAGTCTTAACAATAAATAAAGTATATATATATATGCTTATATATATTATTAATATAAATTAATATTCATATTGTTTATTTATTTATTGTAGTTGCTGATAAATCCTGTATAATTCTAATTGTAGCTCCAGTATATTTGAATTATTTTTGTTGTTTTTTTGTAAAATTTTCTCTTTGATCTGGGGGCTCCCGAAATTTAGCGATAATGTTCATGTATTTTCCTATGTTGTAGGATCTCTTTGATTTATTCTATTTCTACTTTCCTTTGTTGTGCTATCACTTCAGGATGATATTCTTTGATTATTTCTTTTGTTATTATGTCAAGGTTCTTTTTTGGGGGGTCAAAACTTTTTGGCAGACCAATTTTTCTTATATCTTCTCTTCTTGTTTTCCAGATCTGTTGCTTTTCTTATAAAATATTTCATATTCTCTTCTATTTTTTCATTCTTTATATTTTGTTTTATTATTTCTTGGTCTCTTCTAGCTTCACTGGCTTCCCTGAGCTCATTCTAATTTTCATTGAATCACTTTTTTCTTTAAGACTCTGGATCTCCTTTTCTAGTTGGTTTACTTTCTTTTCATAATCTTGTTTTTCTTGGATTTTTTTTTAAGTTTTTGCTCCATCTCTTTCATTTGATTTTTAAAATTTTTTTTTCTTCTAAATTCTTCTATAAATTCTTTCTGGGCAGGTACTCAAAGATACCTCTTTGGGGTAAGAGAGGCTTTTTTTTTTTTTTACTTCAATGTCTTTCGGTCTTTCCTTATTCCCATAGTAAGTTTCTATGGTTGGGTTTTTTTCTCCTTTTCATGTTTTTTTTTTGTTTGTTTGTTTTTGTTTTTTTAAACGAGAATTTATTAATGTAATCACCTCTAGTTATGGGTAGGAGGGAGAGGGAAGGCTTCACTCTGGCTTCAGTTCAGTTCTTCCCTATGACCTGGAACCCCAAACCAAAAATTCCACCCTACAGAAAGTGCTTGCAGTCAGCAGGCCCCACTGCTTCTGCACTCACTAGATGTGCTGTTTCCTTCTTGTCCAGGATAGCAATGCAACAGCCCAACTGGGTCTGGCATTCCTAAGCAGCCAAGGTTCCTTCAATCTTCTCAGACTCTGACCCCTGACTCCCCACACAGTCTAGGAGGTGAAAGTTCCTGTGGTTGGGGCTGAGTCTACTTCCAAACCCAGCTAGTTCCAAGGCTCCCCAATTGCTGTTTCTGCCGAGATAGTGGTGTTTATGCTTCACACCTGTTAAAGCCTGTTCTGGGGTCTTTCTTTGTGTTTTCTTGAGTTGTCCTGGGAGGATATCTGTTCTACCCAAGTCTTACTTGTTTTTCAATAGTCTGTATTCACCCCGAGGCACAATTTTGTTTTGTTTGTGGGGGAAATCTGGAAAGCTTGAAATTTTCTGACCTGCTCTGCCATCTTCCCAGAAATCTCCCTCTTCTCCCTTTTCTTAAGGGAAAACTCTTCATATACAGTCAATACTCTTCCTTTGTAATATCTTGCATCTATGCTTAGAGTTCTATCAACACCTCACATCAAGATTACTACAATACTCTTCTAACTCTTCCCCCTGCTGATTGTCTTTCTTCATTCAAAATACAACATTTCCCTAAAACATGAAGCTAATCCAAAAATCTTTCTCCTTTCAGTCTCACTATCAACAACCAAGACCTCCAGGTTATTGTAGATATAAAAATAAGACCCATTCTGGCTTAGGCAAAATTATTTAATTTATTCTTCAGAGGGTTTTCCAGATTGGCATTTTCTATATTAAGTATTCTATGCAGGGTCATCTTAGACTCTCTTTCCACAAAGGAACACCATAAAACAGACTAAATTCCAAGGTAATCTTTACTTTAGAAATGTTTTCAAATATACTGGATGCTTTTCCAAATAGAATACTCCTTTTGAGGTTTTGTAAGGGAAGGAAAGGGAAGAAAATAAGCATTTATTTTACACCTAACATGTACCAAACAGTGTGGCTAAGTAGTTTTACAAATAGTATCTCATTAGATCCTTACAGGAACCCTGAGAGGTGGGTGTATTATTCCTCCCGCTTAAAGTTGAGGAAATTGAAGCAAACACTTTGAACTCACATTCTCCTGCCTCCAGGCCTAGTGGCCTAGTGTAGGCAGCTGACTGTGAGGTTCTATGGCCCCCAGTTCAAGTCTGTAATTGCACAGATAGTTGTCAGCTGAAATTCTTTTTTTTTTTTTATAGTGCTTTTTTTTTTAATTTTAAAGCTTTTTATTTGCATAACATATGTATGGGTAGTTCTTCAACATTGATCCTTACAAAGCTTTACTTTACAAATTTTCCCCTTAGTCCCCTCCCCTCCCCTAGATGGCAGGAAGTCCACTACATGTTAATTATATTAAAATACTTGACAAGTCGAATATATGTATACATATTTCCATACTTATCTTGCTGTGCAAGAACAATCATATCTACATGAATAAAAAATATCTGAGAAAGGAAACCCAATGTAAGCAAATATTGATAGAGACCATGAAAATGTTATGTTGTGGTCCACATTTCATATCTTTCTCTCTGGATGTATATGCTTTCTTCACTGAACAATAGTAACTGGTTTGAGACATTTCATTGTTGAAGAGAGCCATGTCCATCAGAATTGATCATCATATAATATTGTTGTTGATGTGTATAATGATCTCCTGGTTCTGCTCGTTTCACTCAGCATCAATCAGTTCATGCAAATCTCTCCAGGCCTCTGTGAAATCGTCCTGCTGGTCATTTCTTATAGAACAATAATATTCCATAACATTCATATACCATAATTTATTCAGCCATTCTCCAATCGATGGACATCTATTCAGTTTCCAGTTTCTAGCCACTACAAAAGGACTGCCACAAACATTCTTGCACATGTGGGTCCCTTTCCCTCCTCTAAGATCTCTTTGGGATATAAGCCCAATAGAAACACTGCTGGGTCAAAGGGTATGCACAGTTTGATAACTTTTTGAGCATAGCTCCAAATTGTCAGCTGGAATTTTTGTCTAACAGTCCAAGGCCCCACTTTATTTATTTTTGGAAAAACTGTGTTTTGGAGTGGTTATGCTGCAAGGCCCAGTCTTCCACATTACACAGGATTAACTGCTATAGTAATGATTTCATTGGAATGCTGTAGAACTGAGTTCTTATAGTTCTCCCAGAAGGCATGGCAATACCCAATTGGTTCTTTAAAACACTGACCTTTATCCACTGTTGACATCATTTGTACTAATAGAATATTCTTATTAAAGCCATGTCAGACAGATGAATGAATTGCCAATGTGATTCCTTATTGATGAAATTTAATATTTGAATGTCACAAGCAGAATAGTAATGAAATATATATAATGAGCATTAATCACAATCTGTTTACTTTTGTTTACCTAATACATAGCGAAACTGGGTGACATCCCAGATAGACTGCTGGGCCTGGAGTCAGAAAGATTTATTTTCTTGTGTCCAAATCTGGCTTCAGACACTAACTAGTTGTGTAACTCTGGGCAAGTCACTTAACTCCATTTGCCTCCATTTCCTCATTTATAAATTGGAGAAAGACATGGAAAACTACTCCAATATCTCTGTCAAAAAAAAAAAAAAAAATACAAACCCAAATGGGACTGTGAAGAATTAGATATGATTGAAACAATTGAACAACAATCTAATAATTTGTAACAGGACTAATCCCTAAGTCTAATCACTATGTGCAGAGTGCCACTGATGTAATTCCCCATGTGAACGAGGCTAAGGGAGCTTCTTTCTGGGGGGAAAAAAATGATGCTATGTAATGGAAATGCATTGGGAAAGACTTCTGAAGAAAGGAGAATGGTATTCCAGGTAGAAGGAATCATCCTAGAGAAGGAAAACATAATGAGCAATGGATGAGGTGGCAGGAATGTGCATAGTATCCTGAGAGACAATGAGTAGATTTGGGTGGTTGGAGTATAGTAAAAGAGCTTTTCTATGGCAGTAGTGGAGGCTAACATTAGAGAAGTAAACATAAATCCTTGAAAGGTTAAGGAGATTGGACTTTATTTTATAGTCAGTGGGGAAAAAAGTGAAGTTTTAATGTGGAGAGATGATGATGATGTGTGAAAATATATTTAAAGATTAAATCCTCTACTAAAGTCCTATTCCTTATTTCAGTGTGGAATTTACTCTGGTTTCTCCAAGTCAATATCAGCACAGTCTAAGCTCTGGCAGGTCTTAGGTAGCAGCCTGTCTATTGTCAAAGGGTAGATCTACATATGAAAGGGTCTATTACCATAGGATTAATAGCCATCCACTTTCTGGCTATGGAAAGTCCAGAAAAGCATCTATTAAGACATGGAAGGAGTTGTGATCTGTTTTGAAGGTACCCACAACAGTGAAATTATGGAACCTTGAAGTACTAAAGTAAAATCTAGAGGCAGTGTACATGTAGGATTTACTGGAGTGGAGAAAGACTAGAAGCTGGGTGATTAAGAGACTTGCAATAGTCCAAATGTAAGGTGGTGGAGTGATTGGGGGTAGAGTGGTGGGCAGGAATAATAAGGGACAGATGTAAGAGACATGATGTAGGAAAAATGGACACTGGGTAATTGCATATGAAAGATGAAGAAGAAAAAGATGGAAGAATCAAAGATAAATTCAATGTTAAAAGTCTGAGTAATAAGAATTCCCCCATTAATAGAAATGGAGAGGTACATAAGGGACAATGTTAGTTTTATGGGAAAGATGACATATAATCATGTTGAATTTTAGGTGACATGTAAGTAATATGTTCAGTAAACATTTGGGGATGTGGTATTGAACTTCGCAGACATACTGGGATTGTAGATTATAGGTCCATGAACTTTATTTCCCACAATGCTTAGGACCAAAACAGTTTCATTTACTGGGGGGAAATTCTGTAAACTACATTTCCTGGAAGGTTGTTTATGAATCAATCAGATAGTTTCAACAGATGAGACAAATGGGTGAGAAGGTTCTGAAGCAGGGAAGGTTTTTAAAAATGAGTCTGTAATACTGACAAGGGGGATACAAGCTAGAGAGGACAAAGAGCTATGGTGGAAAAGAGACCACATATGGTAGCATTAACCACAGCATCTAGACCCAGACTTCTATGAGGATGACTACAAACTGAAACCAGAGATATGATTTGTTTTTCAACTTGCCCTAAGAAACATTTAGAAAAGCAGAAAATGGACTACACTAAGAATCGCCTGGATATATGAGTTCTAAAGCATAAGTTTTACATCCTCTTACTATGTAGAGAAGTTAAAAGAATTGATGAATTTGATTACAACTATCATCTTAGAGGTTAAAGGATTCTTGCCTCTTGTGTGTGAGCAAAAAATGTATTTGCTATTTGATTCACTTCCTTAATATTTACATTGCTTTGTGGCTTAATTAAATGCTTTGCTTACTAAATTTTGAGTATCTTTTTGACTAATGAGGTATATGGGGTGTTCAGAAAAAACAAGAACCTTTAGTATGAGGGTTTGCTGAGCCCTTTTGTTTACCTTTTATATCCACTAGTCACCTAACCCTTACCTGTGCCCAAGAAGTTATAGCATATATATATACATATATATATATGAATGAAACTAACAGGTTTCAAACCTGTTGTTTAGTTAGGGATGATGTCTACCCCAAACATGTAAAAACTTCCCCCAGCAGATTGAGTGGATGAGAACAATTTATTCCAATGGTGGTCATGGAACACTTAGAACATGGTTAGACATTAAAGACCCCAAGGTAATCCACTATATCATAGGACATTCATCACCAATTGTCTTGACCTTTGTCTTGCCACTGCATTTGAATGATTCTAGAAGAGTGAGGAAGGCTGACAAGTTTGTGCAACTTTGCTTCACTTAAATTCAATTCATGAAAAAGTCAAGAATGAACTGTATATTCCTAATAATAGAATTGTCCATAGGGCAAAGGTTTGGGCCATGTCGTGAATAAAATGCTATAGTTATATGTAGATTTGGGAATTAGTCTTTTAGAAGTGGTAGTTGAAATCAGTAGAGCTTGAAGAGTTTACCAAAATGGAGACTGTAGGAGATTAACAGTGGGTAGAGAGAAGACCTTAGAATCTATCTACATCACGTAGATGGAAAGCTGTTATTAAGAAGGTCTCCAAGAAGGAACTCATGTCCATTAGAGAATCTAGTATTATTCTAGGCACACAGTAGGTCTCTAGAAAATATTTTTTGAGTTAATGTTTTTAAAATGTTATATTTGGATCTTAAATACAAAATAAGATGAGCATTTTTAGAAATAAAATAGAAAAAGGATTGTATATGATGCTACACATATGTATGCTGCATAACTTGCTCTTTTAAAATATGTAATAAATAAAACATGTTATTTTTAAAATTGTATTGCTGACTGACCTTCCTTCTGTTTTCTACTGTGCGTATTAAAAACTGCTCCAATAACCTTTTTTTCTTATCTAAAATTTTTTTTTGTTATCCTATCATTAATTCCCTTTTCCCCATTAAAAGGAGGAAAAAAATACCCTTGTAGCAAGTATGATAATCAATCAAAATAGTACCCTCACATTGGCTATGTCTAAAAAGTTTGTGTTTCATTTTGCAACTTGAGTCTATCAATGTAATCAATGTAACCATGACTCCCTAGGACTGATAATGAAGAATACCTCTTGACAGAGATGATAAATTCATTGATTAAAATGATTAGCTTTCATTTTTTTACTTTTATTTATTGTTGTTATTGTATACATTGTACTCTTTCTTTACTTTGCATAACTTCATACAAATCTTCCCTGGTTTGTCACATTACTCAAGGTTTGTCATCATTACTCAAGGCACAATGATATTCCATTATATACTCATACCTTGATTTGTTCTTACTCACTTATTTTTTCTTTTTCTTTTTCAAATTACGTGTAAAGATAATTTTCAACATTCACCCTTGCAAAATCTTGTATTCCAAATTTTTCTCCCTTCTTCTCATTGACCCCCTCCTTAGACAGCTAGTAATGCAATATAGGTTAAACATGCCCCCACTCCCTTGTTGATGGCCACTCCTTTGAAACTACTATAAATGTTTGCATATGTGGATCCTTTCCCTCTTCCTTTTATCTCTTTGGAGTATAGATCTAGGTTGCACTGAATTTAAATTGATGAGTTATGTATCCTTCTATCTAAGCAGCTAGGCGGCTTGGCGGATAGAGAACTGGACTTGGATTCAAATCCAACCTTAGACATTTACTAGTTGTGTGATCCTGGGCAAATCACTTCATCTCTGTTTGCCTTAATCTACTAGAGAAGGAAATGTCTAACTAGTCTAGAATCCTTGCCAAGAAAACCCTATGAATACTTTGGTCCACAGGGTCACAAAAGAATCTGTCACAATTGAACAAAAACATTAACCTTCTAACATTTTACTCATACCTAACATACATTTTATGAGAATTGTAAAGGACTGTCCTTAGGACATATCTTATATGTTCATCTGTGATTTCATCTAGTTGCCTCTACACCTAGGGTACTTATTTATCTTCTTACCCCTAGTTAAAGCCTACCTACCTTTCAAAACTCAGCTCAAATTTTAGCTCCTTTGTGAAGCTTTCCCTGATCACCTATCTTACTCCTGTCTATCTATTCTACCTATCTATTTCCATAGCACTTACTGTCTATGCCTTATATTGTTAGCTACCCTTATTGTGAATATGGTTTACTGTCTCAAATAAAAAATTTCTTAAGTTGAGGAACCATATGTCATATTTTTTATATCCCTTCACAGCACTTTATCCACAGGCACCCCTTAACAAATATTTGCTGATTAATTTAACTTCATAGATAAATAAAGGAAGGTTTCAATTTTGAATCTTCCTAGGCAGAAGTAAGAAGTTTCAAAGAAGGATTTTATCTGAATTACATAGCACTAAAACATTGGTACAGATTGGTGAGGGTGATTTTTGAGACAGATGCTAGTGCTGTGAATATGGGCATGAGTCACTATGGTGTGGGAGTGAGGGGAGGAGGTAATCTGTAATTAAAACATGCATATTGAGAAGTTTATTCGTATATTTGGTTCTTCTAGTAATGATGGTGCCAGATTAAGTGAGCAAAGAATAGAAAGGCAAATCTGAGTTCATGGAACTTTTGAAGGAACTTTCTATCATTGAACATTTTAGGTATAAAATTCCAACCCATCATTCTGACAGAGTCAGAATTTGTCAAATTTAAGGCAAACCTTGAATAAAATAGCTATTTTCTGGTGAGTTGTAAGAGTGGATCGATGCTGTTATATTTATGGAAATGGAAACAAATCATGTTGATAATTATGAGATAACTTTTATATGATGTTTACTATGTCAGGTGCTGTGACTAAGCACTTTACAATTATTATCTCATATGATACTAACAATAACCCTGGCAGGTAGATGCTGTTACTATTTCAGTTTTACAGATGAGGAAACTGGGACAAACAGAAATTAAATTAATTTCCAGGATTACACAGCTTATAAGTATATATCAAACATTTAATTTTTGTAACTTTAAACTGCATTGTAGTCAATAAGGTAAGGGAGTGGATATGGTTAATGTAGACATTTGTATTTAGAAAGAATAAATGAATTACATTATAGATTGTTGAGTCAAGGTTAAACAGGTGAGTTCTATTGCAATAGCCAAGCTATCAACATACATTTTATCACTTTCCCTCCTAAGGTGAAGATCAAGTTTCTCCATGTTAATGAGCAAGTTGGGACTTTTTAGCTGATCATTATCTGCCCTGTTATCTCTCTAGTTCTAAGCAGGCCCTAGTCTTCTCCAAGTTG
Organism: Myrmecobius fasciatus; assembly: GCA_023553655.1. Taxonomy (NCBI): domain Eukaryota; kingdom Metazoa; phylum Chordata; class Mammalia; order Dasyuromorphia; family Myrmecobiidae; genus Myrmecobius; species Myrmecobius fasciatus. The sequence continues at coordinate 28,304 of JAJPUD010014787.1, forward strand.
AATACAATTCCAACACTGCCTTTCTCCCCCTGGCCTCCCTCTCACCCCCAAAAGGTGTTATTTCTTGAAATTTCTAAATACAGGAAAGCCTCATTTCCCAGTTGGAATATGATGGCTACAGGAAATATGTAGATAGCCACACTTAGAGCCCTTGATTAACATCATAGATTTAGGGCCACAAAGAATCTCAGAGGCCATCTAATCCAATTCTCTCCTTTTATAGGTAAGTAAACTAAGTTCAATAAATGAAATGCTCTTCCTAAGGTCATTCATTGTGCATGAGTTACGATTTGGATACAAATTCTCTGACTACAAATCCTGTGCTCTTTCTAAAATATTACATAAATTGATATACTTTATATCTTGTGTCTATTGCTATAAAAATACAAAATCCTCCTTGAGAGGATGAAGGTTTTTATAGAAGAGGTGCCCCTCCAATTTCATTCGAAGGTAAGGCTGATCTTATAAGCAGGTAGAGTAGATGGATAGCTACCTTTCCAAGATGATTTTAGAGAATCACTGACTTCAAATATCAGACCTACAGTTAATCACTTACTATTATTTTTTTCCTCAATAGTATTTCATTTTTCTAAATACATGTAGAAATAGTTTTCAACATTCATTTTTGTAAGATTTTGTGTTCTAAATTTTTCTCCCTCCCTCGTTTACCTTCCCTCTTCCCAAGACAGTAAGCAATGTGATTTAAGTTAAATATGTACCATCCTTTTAAGTATATTTCTATATTGGTCATATCGGTTTTTTTGTTTTTTGTTTTTTTTGTTTTGGGTTTTTTTTTTTTTTTTTGGTCATATTGTACAAAAAAAAAGTCAGACTAATAGGGAAAAAAATCACAAGAAAGAAAAAAAACAAATAAAAAAGGTGAAGTTACTATGTTTCGATTCACATTCAGTCTCCATAATTCTCTCTAGATGCAGATGACATTTTCCATCCCAAGTCTATTGGAATTGTCTTGAAATCACCCCATTGTTGAAAAGAGTCAAGTCCATCACAGTCAATTATCACATAATCTTGTTACTGTTTCAATGTTCTTCTAGTTTTGAAGCTCACTTCACTCAACATCAGTTCATGTAAGTCTCTCCAGGCTTTTCTGAAATCAGCCAGTTCTTTGTTTCCTATAGAACAATAATATTCCATTCCATTCAAATGCTATAACTTATGCAGCCATTCTCCAACTGATGAGTGTCCACTAAATTTCCAGTTCTTTCCTACTATAAAAAAAAGCTACTACAAACATTTTTTGTACATGTGATTCCTTTTCCCTCTTTTATGATCTCTTTGGGATACAGACCCAGGAGTAGTGAGACTACTGGATCAAAGAATATAGACACAGTTTTACAATCCTTTGGACATAGTTACAAATTGCTCTACAGAAAGACTGTATCATTTTGCAACTCTACCAACAATGCATTAATGTCCCAGATTTTCTATATCTCCTCCAACATTTATGATTACCTTTTTCTGTCATCTTAGACAATCTGAGAGGTGTAAAGTGGTACCTCAGAGTTGTCTTAATTTGCATTTCTCTAATCAATAGCATATTTTCATATGACTAGAAATGGCTTTAATTTCTTCATCCAAAACTTGTTTATATCCATATGCTTTGACCATTTATCAATTTCACTCTACTTAACTTAATTCCTCTGGAATAAAAAAAAAAATTTTAAGAGAAAGACTAAGAAGACCTTAACAATGTCTAAGAGCAAAATTTTAGGGGAGAGAGTTGTGTAAATGTTTGGTAGAGGAAAGCTTTATCCAAGTGCTAGGAGAAAAGAGAGGTTAAAGGATAACTTCAGCTGTTTCAGAATTTAGACATGACCTAAGTACAACCAGGTAGATGAGGAGGAAACACTTTGTCTAGCTAGACATAGGTAGCTTTTTGGAGAAAAGCTATGGCAGAGTAGTCCCCAAAAAAGTGCTAAAGAAGGAAAAAGGAAAGCCGAGGTGATAAGGGAGAAGGGAAAAGAGAAAGAGGTATAGTCTAGAAGGGACTGGGGGAGGAAAAAAAGAGAAGAAAGTTAAATCATATTGCACTTCATCTTCTATCTCTTTTCTTCATTTCAGACCACCAGGGAATGGAGGGAAGAAGGCTAGAGTCAGTTTAGCATTGCTTCTTTATTTCTCTTCCTAACCCCAATTAATTCATTAATACTATGCTTTAGTGACTATACTGCCAGACAAACAGGCTTCCTGGTTAGACCAAGTGATTGATCCCTCTTCCCCCAGAAATTTTTTGATTCTTCTGACTTATAATCACTCTTGAGGAAAATGTAGAGATACTTTGATTAGAAGGAGAGTCAGGAGAGTCCCAAAGCCAGTGAGACGAGCCAAGAATTCAGGACAGTGGCTGGCATAATCAAAGCTAAGGAAGTTACCAAGTCAAAGATTTAAGCTTTGATAGACTTTTTTTTTTTTCCATTATGCAATTTATGCTAGGTTGGGAGAGTGAAGCTGATATAAACAAAGCTAGGAGCATCACTAAGCCAAATGTTTAGGTTTTGACAGACTTTTCTTTCATTATGCAATTTATGCTAGATTGGGAGAGTGATTTGAAAATGAATCCCAAAGTGCACTAAATGCAGAATTGGAAGAACAATTCTTGGTACAAAAGTCAGGAAGTTTGTAGCTTCTCTTCAAAGTAACCATAGCTCCTCTTTCTGAAGGAGTCAGCCTTTCAAAGCCCCTCCAGCATTTGGTGAGGTCTCAAGTTTCATTACTTGGTATTAGCAACAGTATAAGCATAGCAGCAATCTGTAATATGAAATTCATCCAACGCCATGGGAAGCTATTAACAACATTCAAAATCTCAAACCCTGCACTTACTTTTCCTCTCCTGCTACAAAATCCATTTAATATAGAAAAGAGATTACATCACATTAATGATCTACCTCTTCTCACTAGATTTTAAAATTTTTTATTCAATTATAGCCAAAGGATTTGAAAACATAAATAGAAAGAATCAAGTTTAAGTCTCACAGAACAGCCATTTAGCAAGAAACCTAGAGAATTAAATCAATTCCCCTTAATTCCATTAAAAAAAATTAAATGCATATTGGTGATACAAAGATAAAAAGTAATTTCTGCTCTCAAGAAACTTACAGTTTACTATATTCTTATAAAGGATGTTGAACTAAGGAGTTCTTTTGATCAGATCAATTTGGTGAGAATGAAGAGGTGAGAGTTTGTTAGTAACTTTGATCCTTTTTTTTTCTTTTTTTTAAATAATGAACTAGATATTAATGAAGATATAACCTGCAAAGGACAGTATTCAACAATAATACTCAAAGGGAAGTGTGGCCTTATTGATGTGGGTACACTTTCCAGTTATGCAGATCTATGCATTCCTGTCCATACCTTTATGCCTTTGGTCCATGTCTTCCCAAGAGTTTGCAGTAGGGAGTTCATCCAATGTGATTAAAACTCATATAAGTAAAAACATGGTAATTTGAAGAAGTAGAGAGAATTAATAACTTCCACAATCAAAGAAAGCTCCAAAGAGGAGGTGGCAAAAGCTAAAGCTTTTTAAGGAAGATAAGGATTCTGAATTTCGTGCCCTACCTTTGGAAGATACACCATGGAGGGAGATGTAGGATGCTAAGTTTAGGGATTAACTAGGGGTCCAGTTTTACTGGTACATAGAAAATTCAAATGGAAAGGTGAAATAAATTTGGAGAGACAGATTTGAATAATATCCCAAGTGCCACTGTGAGGAATTTGTATTTTGTTTTAGAGACAGAGGAAATGATCAAAGGGATTTGAGCAAATGAATATATACAGTCACATTTGTGCCTTATGAAGAACATTTTGGATTTTATGTAGAAGAAAGATTGGAAAGGGGAGAGGCTGGGAGTATGGAGACTAATTATGAGGCCCCAAGAAAATTAATTAGAGTCTGAAGTAAGATGTTGTATAAAAAAAAATGTGGAAAAAAAAGGAGATATTTATAGAGATGTAGAAATAGGGTCAATAAGATTTATCAACTGACTAGCTATAAGGGTAGAGAATGGGGAAGGGAAAGTTATAAATCTTTGTGACAGTGAAAATGATGGCACCCTCAATAGAAACAGAAAAATTTGGAGAGGGTCATGTTAAAAGAAAGATAATCAGTTGTTTTAGATATATTGAATTTGAGATGCCAGTGCGATGAAATAGGATCATAAATTCAGAGCTGTAAGGGACATTAAGAGCTGCCTATTCCAACTCTCATTCTGTAGATGAAAAAACTAAAGTAGGAAGAGCATCATTCCAGAGTTATATGTATGTCTTTGAAGTGGGATTTGAATCTTGGTCTAAGTCCAGTGTTCTCTCTACTATACCTGAGTGATGAGGTTCATTAGGTAGTAGGAAACACAAAACTGGAGTTCTAGGAGAGATATTTAGAACTGTGTATATTAATTTGTGCCAACTGTGAGGAGATGATATTTGAATATATGGGAACTGAGGAGATTATGGAAAGTATATATAGAAAGAAGAGGTCCTAAAATGAGATACATCATTATTCAAGAAGCTATTTATAGAGTCATATTAAAATTTATTTTAGGAATTATTATTGGCTTCTATCATGAACAGTGACAGATACTGAAAAGGATTTGGACTTGGAATTGTGATACAAAGGTTTTAGTCCTTTGAGAGTTATTTGGGCAAACTGCTTACTTACCCTAAATCTAAATTTCCTTATGTGCAAAATGAAAGTATGTATTAAGACTTTTGTTTTTTGTCCCTGTATTCCCAGCTCTTAATGCCTTGTATATAGTAAATACTTGATTAGTGCTTATTGCTTCTTATACGACTTCTTTCAAGGATTTTTAGAGGATAGTTATTTGGAAATTTGGAAATAATGTTGAAATATGAATTCTTATTATGTGTCCAGGCTGAAATCCTAAACTTAGATTGCATTACTAATTCTTAGGATACATCTAGTTTCCTTTTTAACACTCTTTGAATTTGGCTAGGTCCAAATATTGGACATAGTGAGAGGCAAGTACTCAAAATAAGGAATACTTCAAAAATTACAAAAGGGCAAAGGCTATAAGATTTATTTTTCTTGCATAGATGATATCATTATCTTCTTTTGATGCATCCCTGAAGTTGGCAGTTTTACAGGAATAATGGTGGGAACATGCCAAGCTTTGTGTTAAATGTAAGCTCAAAATGAAAATTATTTTCCAAACAAAGAACAACTGAAGGGGGCAAGCTTATTTAGCAGGCAATAAAAGCAGTTGTAAAAAAGCATAAACTGTCTGTGATTCTGAGATTAAAGAATTATCATAGTTTGGGAATGGAATAAAGATGAATGGAATAAAGAATTCTCTTTCCCACTAATTACCTATATGAATTTGGGCAAGTATCTTTTTTTTCCTAGTAAATTCATTTATTTTTAACATATATTGTTTTATGAATCGTGTTGGGAGAGAAAAATCAGAGCAAAAGAGAAAAACCATGAGAGAAATCAAAAAAACAGAAAAAACAAGTGAACACAACATGTGTTGATTTACATTCAGTTTCCTTAGTTATTTTTCTGGATGCAGATGGCATTTTCTATCCAAAGTCTATTGGGATTGCTTTGGATCATTGAACCACTGAGAAGAATCAAGTCTTCCATAGTTAGTTGATCATCAAACATTCTTGCTGTTATTGTGTACAATGTATTCCTGGCTCTTCTTTCCGGGACTTTCTAAAATCAGATTGTTCATCATTTTTTATAGAATAATATTCCATTATCTTCATATACCACAACTTGTTCTGCCATTCCCCAATTGAGGGACACCTACTCATTTTCCAATTGTTTGATACCACAAAAAGATCTGCTACAAATATTTTTGCATGTGTCAGGTCTTTTCTTTCTTTTATGATTGTTTTGGGATACAGACCCAGTAATGGTATTGCTGATCAAAGGGTATGTACAATTTTATAGCCTTTGGGCATAGTTTTGGGAAAGTGTCTTAACCTTGCTGAATTTCAGATTCTTCATTTATAAAATGGAGATCATTTCAGTTGTACTATTCTCCAGGGTTACATAGTATTTATTAATGCAGGGGAAGGAAGTAGCTGGGGGAAGAGGAGAAAATGCATCCCAAGACCAGACTGGTGGTGAGTCCACATGGGTTAGAGCTAGGAGGTCACTTAAATTGTACAATATACCTTACTTCCCTCTCTTCCTCTAAAATTTTAGCATCTTGGGGAAAAGCTCTTCTTTCTCCAAATTAAATTCTTGCTCAATGAGATTGAAATAAAATGGTGGAAATTGCTTTGTAGAACATAAGTGCAATGTGTGGTACAACAGGAAGAATATGTACTAGTCAGAACACCTGGCAAAAATGTTCAGCTCTCTCAAAAAAGTGTACTAGTTGAGTGGTTCTGGTTGAGTAATGAAACCTCCTTAAACCTCAGTTTTCTCAACAATGGTTTTTGTGACCCAACCTCCAAAATGTTTCTATTATCTCAAAGAATGTCATGAAATCCTCAGAACATTTTAAACTTGTTCTAATTTTTAAAAATCACTTTAAGTGGCCAAAGGCTATGAACAAACAGTTTTCAAAAGAAGAATTGACAATTAACAACCACTTAGGGAAAGAATTTACCAAATCCCTAAGGTTAAGAAAAATGCAAATCAAAACAACCCTCAGTTTTCATTTCATCTGACAGATTAGACAAAAGATGGGAGTGATAAACATAGTTGGAGTGGTTTTGAAAGCTGGTCTAATCCTTCTGGAAAGTCATTTGGAATTATGCTAACTAAAATGACTAAAACTTCCATACCAATTGATCTAGAGATTCCATTGTTAGACATATACCCTAAGGAGGTATTTCCCAAGACAGAAAGAAAAATCCCATATACACTAAAATATTTAGGGCAGCACTTTTTTATTCTATTCTCATTGGACTGCTTGTATTCTGATATTATTTTTCTGTTTCTCACTCAAGACATTCCACTCTTTTTTTTCCAGGCCTTTGTACAATCCATCTCCTATGTCTATAATACCTTTTTTATCTCAGCCTTATATCATTCCTTTCTTACTTTAAAACAAAGAACATAAAACCTTTCCTGATCCTCCCAAATACTGGTGTCTTCCTTTCCAAATTACCTTGCAATTCATTCCTATCTAGGCTCCACTTCTCACTCTGAACTTGTACCTATCCCAAAAACCTTCTTCACTTTGGAAGTTCATTTTACTCTCCTGAATTCCTTAAACTAGAAATATTCTCCCATCTAGGGCTCCTTTCTCCAACTGGCTGATTCTTCTCAAAAATGCCATTTTAGGGAAATTGAGACAGGTCAGTTTTCCTCTTCAAGGTCTACTCTGGACAATACAGACTTTTTCTATGATGTTCCCTCTACTCCCCAACATCATTTGAGCTTTTTTTAATGTACTGTCTAACCTCATTAGAATGTAAGCTTCTTGAGAGCAAGGACTTTCTGCTTATATTAGTGTTCTCATCATGGTGCCTAGTAAGTACTTAATAAATGTTTGACTTTGATTTGGTTCTAAATACACAATAACCAAAACAGTATAATTGGATATGGAGTGCTATTGATGTAATAGGACTCTTTGGTCCCCTGATCTTTATTGGGGGGGGGGGGCTGGGTCAGGAAATGCGGAATCTTCTGGCTTTGGAATCTGACTCAGAACTCTCCAGATTCTAACCATTCCCCAGCCCACCACTCTCCATCCTTAATTCACCTGGAAATTACTCCTTAGCTTTTAGCCTCAGGAAACTCCTAGGATAATCACCACCCTTAATTCATCTGGAGTTTATTCCTTAGCCCACCACTCTTTAGCCTTGAACTACAGAAGACTAAAATTGCACTCTCTCTTTCTGTCGTTTGTTATTTTCCAATCAGAAATTTAGCCCGCTGAAACTTCTCAGTGTCAAAATAAACCTTTTTTTTTTTTTTCCCCCAACTTAACTTGGAGACTGGGACTTTGAATTCTTTTGAAATACTTGTGCCACTGGCCTGTGGATGCCCAAACGCAGTTAGGGTGTCGCATCTCTCAACACGAAGAAATTTAAATGTTCAACTCTAGCACAAGGAAAGACAGACAAGGAAACATTTCCCCCATCTTCTTGGCTGAGATAAGTACGGAACACTAAATGTGATGTCACACCTTTTCTGATCAGTTGATTAATTTTGCTTCATTGTATTTTTCCTTTCATTTTCAAACTTTTTTTGTTTTAAGAAATAGTCATCTGAAAGGGGTAGACACAATGAGAAATGTAGGTGATACAAAAGCAAAAAATATAAATATAAAATTCATTTTAATTTCACTGGGCAGGAAAAACATTTGACCTTTGAGTTTCTAATTCTTATCCTGTTTAGTTGATGGTCCAGTTCTTTCAGAACAAAAAATATAATCTGATTAGAAAAATTCTATGAGTTTCAATCAGAAAAATACTGGTTGGATAAATTAAGGTAGGGTTTCTAAAGACTTCCACCCTAGGTGGGATTAAACAAAAGACCCACTTAATAAAAGACTCATTCCAGGCTAATCCAGATTTATTCCTACCTGCTTGCCTCAGGGAGTATTATAATCCTATCAGGGCTTTCTCTGCTAAGGCACATCTGGATACTCTGGATTTGACCAAGTTGACTCAATCTCTCCATTTCAGTGAATTTTGTGACTTTCAGATTTTTTTTGACAGTCCCTGAAAGAATCCATGTCAATCAGCATAAGTGGTTTTGAATCCTAGCTTTGTCAATTAATAGTGACTCTGGGTAAATTACATCACCTTTCTGATCCTATTGACTACTGTGAAAAATGAGGATAATACTACAATTACTAATCAAATTATAAATCATTGTGGAGAACTTTGTAAATTTTAAATTTTCATGTAAAAGTTATTGTTAATATTTTGAATTCCATTAAATAATATTTATTGTATTAACTTATTTTGGTATATTTCACATTTACATATTCTAATTTAAGGGATGTAAATGCTTGATTTTTGTGTTTCTCAAACCCACTTTTTGTCAGCTATGAAAATCTACTGATGAGAAAGTGACTGAGATTTAGCTATTTACTCTACCTCATTCTCAAAAATAAAATTATAGAGCACTTTTCAGGCAGTATCTAAAATCTAGATTACCTGAGCTCTCATAACTCATCAGTCATTTTTGTTTCCAACATAATGATAGTGTTTTTCAACATGCATATTATTTACAGTGTCTTAAATTCCTATTTTCTATCAAGCTATAGCGAAATAATTTAACAAGAAATCCTTATGTAAGGGAAACTTAGATGAAAAATTTTGGTTATTTTTGAATAATCAGATGTTTTCAAAGATATTCAAAGCAATATGAAAAGAAAAAATACATTAAAAGATAGATAAAAAGAGCTTTGTAAAAAATTGGAAGGAAAAAAATAACTTTGGGGATACATATTCAGAACCTGTGCGGAATGATAGACTACATCTATCGATGTGGCTCTATATGCACAATGACCAAGACAGTATAATTGGATACTGAGTAGTATGAAATTTAAATGTTCAACTTTAGCATTAAGATGAGACAAGGAAGCCCATCTCCTAACTCTACACCTTCTCAGAAGTCATATCTAACACCTCTAAAGCTCTCTATTATTACTTCTACCTCCTGGTTTTCTTAGCCACCTTTAAGAATTGGTTCACATCTTATTTTCTACAGGAAGTCTATACCAGTCTCTTCTGCTGCTTATACCTTTACTATGAGATTATTTTCTCCCACCTATTCTCTATATACCTTGGATATATGCATTTATATATGGTCTTCTCTGTCAGAAGAATGTAAGTTCATGAATGGCAGAGATAATATTTTTGCCTTTCTTTGGATCTCTATTAATTGATACTGTATGTGGCACAGATTAAGTATTTAATCCATACTTGCTAACTGACTGATGTAAACAAAGACAAAAGGTTGCTGTAATTAAAAAAAAGCAATGCACTATTACTATATTTCTGATTAATTTTTATGTTTTCCTTTCAATAATTGAATTATAAAAACTGCAGCATCTTTTATAGAGACTTTATTGTAGGTAAAGATCTGTGGAGGAGGAAGGAATTTGTGACCAAAGAAGAACAAGAGATCATCATTAATCACAAAATAGATAACTGACTATATCAAGTTAAAAAGTTTTTGTACAAACAAAAGGAATGCAGACAAGATTAGAAGGGAAGCAATAAACTGGGAAAACATTTTTACATTCAAAGGTTCTGACAGAGGCCTCATTTCTAAAATATATAGAGAATTGACTCAAATTTATAAGAATTCAATCCATTTTCCAATTGATAAATGGTCAAGAGATATGAGCAGACAATTTTCAGATGAAGAAATTGAAACTATTTCTAGTCATAAGAAAAGGTGCTCCAAATCACTATTGATCAGAGAAATGCAAATTAAGACAACTCTGAGAACCACTACACACCTGTCAGATTGGCTAAAATGACAGGAAAAGATAATGAAGAATGTTGGAGGGGATGTGGGAAAACTGGGACACTGATACATTGCTGGTGGAACTGTGAACAGATCCAACCATTCTGGAGACCAATTTGGAACTATGCTCAAAAAGTTATCAAACTGTGCATACCCTTTGACCCAGCAGTGTTTCTATTGGGACTATAACCCAAAGAGATCTTAAAGGAGGGAAAGGGCCCCACATGTGCAAAAATGTTTGTGGCAGCCCTTTTTGTAGTGGCAAGAAACTGGAAACTGAATGGATGCCCATCAATTGGAGAATGGCTGAATAAATTATGGTATATGAATGTTATGGAATATTATTGTTCTGTAAGAAACGACCAGCAGGATGATTTCAGAGAGGCCTGGAGAGACTTTCATGAACTGATGCTAAGTGAGAGAGCAAAACCAGAAAATCATTGTGAGCAGCAACAGCAAGATTATATGACAATCAATTCTGATGGACATGGCTCTCTTCAACAATGAAATGTTTCAAACCAGTTCCTATTGTTCAGTGATGAAGATAGTCATATACATCCAGAGAAAGGCCTGTGGGAACCTGTGGACCACAATATAGCAATTTAATGCTTTCTGTGAATGTTTTCTTGCATTTTGTTTTCCTTCTTAGGGTTTTTTTTTCTTTTCTCTTTCTAGATCCAATTTTTCTTGTGCAGCAAGATAACTGCATAGATATGTATACATATTTTGAATTTATCACATATTTTAACATATTTAACATGTATTAGAATACCTGTCATTTAGGGATGGGGGTTCGGGGAAGGAGGAGAAAAATATGGAACAAAAAATTTTGCAAAGGTCAATGTAGAAAAATCACTCATATGTTCTGTAAATAAAAAGCTTTAATAAAAAAAAAATTTATAGCTAGGCCTGGAGTGTGGAACATTTGAGTTCAAATCTATTTTCAGACATTTACTAGCTATAGGATCTTGGAAAAGTGACAACCTCTTTGCCTTAGTTTCCTTAGATATAAAATGAAGATAATAAAACTAACCTCCCAGAGTTATTGTAAGGATCAAATGAGATCATTTTTT